>JAQMYL010000002.1:1245729-1263470 GCA_030014365.1 Clarias pachynema | reverse complement strand
GAATAAAGAAAGAGAGAGAGAGAATAAAGAAAGAGAGAGAATAAAGAGAAAGAGAAAATAAAGAGAGAGAGAGAGAGAATAAAGAGAGAGAGAGAGAGAATAAAGAAAGAGAGAGAGAGAATAAAGAGAGAGAGAGAGAGAATAAAGAAAGAGAGAGAGAGAGAATAAAGAGAGAGAGAGAATAAAGAAAGAGAGAGAGAGAATAAAGAGAGAGAATAAAGAGAGAAAGATGGAGAGATAAATAAAAAGCAGCTCAGAAATGAGAAATCTTAGTGTTTAGAGCTTTATTTATTTAGATTTACTTTTGTTTTTGTTTTATTTTTCAAGTCTTTCAAAGATTTCAATTTGAAGAATCGTATATACATTTTATGCTTCATAAAGCTTTTATAGTAAATACACAATTATAAAATATTTTTTATCTCCCCAGAAGCAGTGTTTTATGTTAAATTTGTGTTTTATGTCAAACTGCTCTGTTATAGTGTCAATGACATGTCCTGAGTATTTTATTCTGAAATCATGACAGGTTTACTAAAAGAGGATAATAAAAATAACATGAATAAACAAAAGAAAAGAACATGGGATAATGCGTTGATAAAAATAGAAAACTAAACAGTAATATGAGGCTGGGGGTGGGGGGGGGGGGGCCGGGATGAAACACATGGTCACGTGGGAGGAAACCGGAGTACCCAGAGTAAACCCACCAAGCACAGGGAAGAACATGTAAACACCATGCACACAGAGACTGGAATCACAACAGTGCTACTAAACTACTAAGCCACCGTTCCACCGTCACTTAATTATTAGACAAATTAAATATGGAAACAATAAATATTCATCTTCTTCTTATTATTATTTCTTATGGTTTTCCCAAGCAGACCCTTTATTATCAAAAGAACATGTATGTCCTAATTATAATTTAATCAAATTAATCAAGAAGTCTGCCAGATTACTCAAAGGCTTAGAGTGTTTTCTGTTACTATTTAGAAAAAAAACAGGTAAGGTCCATTATTTATATAAAAGACTTCTTAAATAAGGCCAAATTGTTTTTTTTTTCTTTATTTAAATTTTTTTCACCATTTGGGAAACCCTTGAATCCTAGCCTGTTGAGAACCTCCAAGGTCCAGGGCTCGATTCCCACCTCAAGTCGGTGTGTGTGGATTTAGCATGTTCTTCTTGTGCTTGGTAGATTTTCTCTGGGTACGCCGGTTTCCTCTCACAGTCCAACCATATGCAGATTAGGGTAAGTGGTGTTGCCAAAATGTGTGTGTGTGTGTGTGTGTGTGTGTGTTTGTGCCCTGATGGATTCGGCATCCTGTCCAGGGTGGAGCCTATCCCAGGATAGGCTCCACCCTTGACAGGGTGCCAATTTGGCAACACCAATTAGCCTAATCTGCATGTCTTTGGACTGTTGGTGGAAACAGGAGTACTGGGTGGAAACCCACCAAGCACGGGGAAAACATGTGACACACAATAATCAAAGTTTCTTTGTTTGTAAAATGATTCCAAGGGGAATTATTTTATAAAGGAAACAAGCTTTACCTAATTGAAAGAACATGTTATATTCTGAAGTTTTTAACAAGCTATGGAACCTTCAACTTTCATAAGAACCCTGGAAGAAACTACTGATAAAGTGCCAGAAAGAAGGTTAAATCTTGGGGTTCTATGTTGAGCACTACACATGAGTGTGTCCTAAATTGTTTAAGGGCATACAAATTTATTACTTAGCTAAAAAAAAAAATAATAATAAATAATAATAATAATAATAATTTTAAAAATCTCACAAATCTCAGAAATTTCTTTTAGAGGTTTCTTAAAGGTCTTAACTAGAACCTCAGAATGGCATGGCCCATGACCTCCTGAATAATCTAAAGATTCAATGTTAGGCATGATGACTGAGCGTTTTCCAGGAAGAAAGACTCCAGAGCAGAATGTTTAGGAAGCTAAGAACCTTTAGTTATCTAGAGAATCTTGAGTATTGTGAGTGTTTATTACTGCTTCAGTAATGATGAGAAGAAAAAAGCAGGAAAGAACGTAGTTTATGCAGGACGTGATTCAAATGTTTACAGCCAGAACCATAAAGTGTTGTTTAGGAGCCTGTTGAGCGGTGTTGGTGTTTTTACACTCGTGCTTCAGCTCAGAAGCTTGTTAACCCAGGTTAGATGGATGTGAAGCAGGAGAACACTAACGGAGAACCACCACAGCTTGTTTGTTTAGCGGTTGAACTCAAACCTTGAATCCAGCAGTTATGTAATTTTACTCGGAAAAGTTTTCTCTTCGGAGCGGATGATTTAGAGGTTGAGCAGACGCCATGTTTCCAGTGGCCTTTTACTTCAGACTCCACGAAATCATTTCATTATCTTCATAAATCACATCCTCTGAAGCTATGCACCATCCACATACTCTGCTTCAGTATAAAAAAAAGAGAAGGAAAGCAAGAAAGAACGAAAGAAAGAAAGAAAGCAGAAGACTATTTTTCATATTTACCTACAGTTTGAATCACAGATTAAATGAAAACGAGAAAAGTGGTAGGGTTAGGTTTTGCATGAGAGTTTGCATAATTATGCATATATATTCGGTTAGTGTTACTTCAGGAACTTTAGCATGTAAGAGAGTCTCTCGCAGCTGATTGGCCGAGCTCTCTCAGGGGAGGGATGAGAGGTACTTCATGCTCCCACATTAATCATGGCTCTACAGCTAACCAGGGTCGTCTGTGAGCTCACACAAGCAGAAGGAGTGGATAGCGCTGTCCTTCGAGTGTGTTACGCCGCTCCCAACGGTGCGTGAGCGAGCAGTTTGAAAAAAAGCGGTCAGTGTAGTAGGTTAATGTGGGAGCTCCTAGTGACGGGGAGGAATTGGATATGACTAAAAATTTTGAGAAAATCTGGGAAAAAATAAAAAAATATATAAGAAAAAAACATGTAAGAGAGTATTTTAGGATTGTCTGCTATAAATGCAGGAAGATTCCTTTTGTTAAGCCAAAAACCCTTAGAATCCTCAAGAACTTTGTGTAACCTTGCTAATTAACCTAGCTAGGTAGACCATTGGCCAACCTGAACAGGCTAAGAATTCCTAACTATATTAACATGCACCTAATGAACACTGTGCAGACCGTGTTTGTGCCCTAATAATATTTATCTAGCTAGAAAAAGAAATTAGCTAGCTATAACATTAGCCAGCTACAATATACACAGCCTCATTTATAAGGACAGAGGTTTAGACACATGATTTTACGTAGAACCCCTAGCTATTAACAGCACCATTAAAAGGTTATTTATTAATATATTTTAAATCAAACAACATTGAACTCTTGAAGCCTTAAAGGGGTCTTTGCTAATTTTCTGCTGTAAACTTGTAAATTGTAAGTGAACAGTTTGACAGCAAAATTAAATAATTGAAATAACTAAAAAAAAATTGCAGTTTTAAACATAGTACAACTTTTTTATAACTGTTTTATAAACTGATGGAGGCAATTTTGTGCATGTCTTCCTTGAGCCACAAGGTTGTAAAGAGGCGCAAATGCCAAAACTGATTGGGTTTAATCAGTGCATATTTTGTATAATTTTGCCAACTGCTATAACTCCATCTGCCATAGTTTATATACTTATATAGTCTACGGTATACTGTATATAGCAAGCTCATGCATTGACTGTATTTTGTAGGAAGTCAATGGCAGCGACTTGGAACAAGGAAAAGGTGTTGAGTTTGTTGCATATTATTGTAGATCATGAAAAATATTATGAGCAATATGAAAATCTGAAAAGTTTTACAGCATCCTCCTCCTCCTCCTCCTATACGTTTCAGTTTCACTTTAGCTGCAGCACTTTATCATACTGCATGTATGCACCATATACTGTAAGGTCTGTTCTTGTATCTCAGGTCTTTTCTACACAGTTTGCGTGTCTTGTAAATGTTGTAACACTATCCCTCTGCTTAATTTTCTTTAGAAAATATTGCTGTAACTTTATCATGACTCCCAAATGCTAGTAATAGTAGGAGAAAGAGGGAAATACAAATATTGATTTGGAAACAAAAGCTTTGCAGTACAAACTAACTTTGCCACAGAGTTACACTTCAGAATCTAACAGTTTTATTAAGTACATAACACACTACTTCATTCTGTTACTGATCATATGACAGAATGAAGCAATTCAATTTCCTTTTAGGATATGTCGGTTTTTGATCTGAAATGCCACCACCCCATGGTGTAGTTTGTCCTAAACATGGAAGTTCTGCTGTAGAAGTGGACGGAGTCACTTTAATACCATGTTAAGGCTATAATTAAGTTAATATTCCTCTACTTTGTAATCTGAGAAATACATTAGATTTTTTTTTCAGTTAAGTATGGTTGGGTTCTTACTGTTCCTCACAGGTGTAAATATTGTGCATTTGGCAACCTTCAGCAGCCGCGGCCCTCTGCGGTACAGCTTGTCTTTCGCTGCAGTTGTCCAGCTGAGCTTTAGATGACTTAAACCCAGATGATCTTAGAGTTAGGTCAGCCAAAGTGCACAATGCCATGCAAGCAATGCCACACACACACACACACACACACACACACACACACCTCTACACATAACACATAATCCAGGATATGTTTACATTTTAAAAATGCAATGATTTCTTTCTCTTTTTTCAAATAAAAAATAATTAATGCCAGTGGAGCGGGTGCAGCAGGTGCAGCGGGTGCAGCGGGTTCCGAGCCACCCCAGTTCTTTAAAATGCTTCACCGTTCAAATGCTTTATAGCAACTAAAAGTCTCATCACTGGACTGTGTGTGTGTGAGTCTTCTGTAAATGTCAGTTGTCTGTTTCATGCCTTCACTCACCAGAAGTTTAATCACAAGTCCCAGTTTGACTTGAACACCTGTCATACATGTGTGAACACATTTTCCAGGTTTTTCCCCCTCAGTACAGAGAAATGAGTCAAAGCCGCTGGCACACACACACACACACGCACACACACACACACACACATGACCCAGGTTGAAGCAAACTGGTTGAAAAAAACCTTTAATCTTTAAACTGTTTTATCACAGTGGAAGTGTGAGACATTTCCAGCTATCACTCAAAACTAAACACAGCTCAATTTGTGTGATAACATGTAAAGTGTGACTCCATTACAACACAAGTGCGTAGAAGAGCTCCCTTTATTGTCCTGATTCCGTGTCCTTCCGGGCCGTGAGGAGAACCCTCGAGCATGCGCCGGTTCTGACGACTGGACGTGAGTTTATAATAAACGGAATATTATAGAATTGTTATAAACTCAGTAGGGCCTGTGGGACAACACTCTCAGCTCTGTCGGGGCACTCTGCACTTGAGATGCTTATTGATGCTATCTTTGCCTCTCTCTCTCTCTCTCTCTCTCACACACAGACACACACACAGACACACACACATACACACATTCCTGATCCCACATGGCTGATAGTGCACAGCCTGCGTGGAAACTCATAATCGATTTTGGAGTGGAAACATCCAAGATGTTTCTTTTTAATATAAGTCGAGACGGCAGGAAGTGTGCAAGTCACGCGAGCTTGACTCATTCACACACTTTCGAACTTCACACACACACACACACACACACACACACACTACGCCCAGAGCTTCAACATCTACTGACCTCACGCTCATCAAAGGCCTCTCACTCTTTCTTTCTTTCTTTCTTTCTCCATTTCTCTCTAGCTTTGTTTCTCTTACACTGACACATACACACACTCATGCACATACGCAAGTATACACACAAGCAAGCGTGTACATGCACCTATACTGCGTAGATACACAAACTGACATACAGTAATGACAGACTTGATAAGGTTAAGAGTTTGCAAAGGCAGTCTCCATGCTGTGACTTGTGTAATTAAGGAGATATTTAAACACACACACACACACACACACACACACACATTAGGCAAATGATATAGACATAGAGGGGCATTTCAACACATGACACAGATAGTATCACACACACACACACACACACACAAACAATTCACACTTAGCTTTGAGCAAAACATCGCAATTAACCACTCAGTCAACACACACACACACAACACACACACACACACACACACACACTGGTCAGATCAGAGACTGGGTTAAAGAGTTAAGCAATAATTTTGACATTAATGTTAAATATTAGAACAATAATTCATCTGTGTTGTGTGTTATAAGCATTTATGAGCGTTGTTGCATTATAACTAACAATCTGATGCAGAACAAATATCCAATCTAATCATGTGGCTACATTTTATAAAACAGACCTGACTATGAGAAGATGATTTTATGATCTGATACAGTATCATCACTCAGTGCTAATCATAAAGGTTGTAGTGTTAACATCAGGGTGTTAATACTTTTCTCCAAAAGCCAGAGGGAGTAGCGTTCCATCAGGTGGTGACTCTAACCCTGAGAATGCGGGAGGTCAGGTCAACCCCTCGACCCTTACGCTAAACTTTAGAGTTATGAAAAATGTTCTGCCTCTTTACATGTAAATTCCGATGACTTTCCAAGAAACCCTGAGTGATTGGTTTCACACACACTCGCTCTTCAGTATAACAACATAATCTTCATTATGGGCTACAGAAGTTTTTTTTTTTTTCGTTTCATTATTATTATTTTTTTATTTGCATCCTTGTCCATTCATTAATAATTATACCATGATTCCTGATGATGTGTGTGTAGTATAAACACCAGCTCTGCTTCAAAAAACCAACTGACTGTCCATTTATTGCTAAATTCACAAAAAGTCTTTTTTTTTTTTTTTTTAATAACATTGTTGATCCTGGGTTTACTAAATCAATTTAAATGCTCTTCAGGCTTCCAAATACTAACATGGCCAACATTAAGAGCATTTCGTAACTTTCATACATTTGATACCTTTTACAGTGACATTTACAAGAACACAACACATCTGTTTTTTAGCACTAGTCGAACTCTAAAACTCGATTTTAGCAAATAAATCCATATCAGAATCATATCTGAGACTTGTTTTGTGTCTGGTTAAAGGATTAAATTCCCTTTTTTGTTGTTGTTGTTATAGATTTGTTATATAAAAAATTATTGTGTTAACAGTATTTTATGTGGATGGCAAAGTTAGCTTCTGTGGTTTAAATCAAGAAAGCAAAGTCTTCTCATGTATTTATTGCTCAGTAATAATCTGTGAAATTATCATAGCTTAGAAACATGTCTGATGAAATCTTCATATTTTTAACAGATTTGTTATAAAAAAACATTTTTTTAAAATCCTAACTTCATAAGGAGTGTAAAAGCAAAATGGCACCCATGTAGAGAAACTCATTCTGAACGGTGGTTATTCTAAAGCAATAATAAACCAATAATGCAAATTACAAAAAATATATAATCTGTATAGTCAATACACGATTATCTAAACAACCTTGATCTCTGAAAATAATAAATATCATTAATTTCCTTGTTTCTCAGCAGAAGACTGATTAAAGGTCAGAGACTCTTGTGACCCAGTCAGACCAAAAACCATCACAAAGTACAAACATTAATCTAAGATATAAAATAGTACAAGTGATCTTTATATTTGTGTTCACTGGACGATAGTTTCAATATTGTGACAGTATTATAAGCTGGGTTAAAAAGTCACACAGTTAATTTAATATCAGAACATGAACATGATATCAGCCCAGCTTCAGTGAACACCTGACATGCAAAATTACTAAAGATATAATTTAACAGTGCTGCGTCATTATAGCTTTCTGTCCTTACCTTGATGCAGCATTTGGAGATCAGCAGGAGCGGACTGAAAGATTCTCTCTCTCTGTTCTTGTTTTTAGACCTGGTCGACATCTCTGTGTTTATTGAGACGTGTATTGCTCTCCAGATGGCAGACTGGACGCTCAGTATCGGTTAGATCTCTTCACTGGGCACATTAGTGAGGAAACACATTTCACACTGATGAATTGGCTATTACGTGTGATTTATAGTGAGTCCCCTGCCACGGTGAAGACTTGGGTCTCAGGGACTTGCTCTTGCTCCTCTGGAGCTCCACTGCCTCTTTTGTTGATGTTAAAAATGTTAAACTCTGATGCGTATTTCATCACTGCAGTTGTTTTTTTGCTCCTGTTATGTCCCAGGGACAAGTTTTATTAAAAGTATATGGTTGTGTTTTCTTGCTGTAATTTCTAAAACACACATGCGTGCGCGTGCACACACACACATACACACACACACAGTCTCATTGCCCTGGGAGTTCTATGTCTGGGTCTGTGTGTGTTTTGTGTTTGCCCCAGTCTTGAGATAATTATATTTTCAGGCAGGTATGAAGGTGCATTCATCACACAGAAGACTAATGATGGGTTGGTGAACTTCACAAACACAAACACACAATGTCTAGACAACAATAGAGAAATGACTCAATGGATTAAAATGGGGCTGAAACAAACAAACAAGAAAATCTGGCCTATAATACTAATAATAATAATACAAGAATATAATTAAATGGAATGAATACGTAATATCAGAACATATCTAGGATGTACAATTGTGTGTTAAGTTTGTAATTATGATATAAGTGATTTTAAATGTTGATTGAACTAACTGTGAAGCCAAAAGGTAAACTAATAAAAGTTAATAGCGTTCATTACGAATAACATTCATGTCACTATACTGAGTATCAGCGTCATCATTTTACTCTTATATAGGTTGTTGGTATTATTATGATTAGTTTCATTTCCGTGTAGCGGTTTAATACACACCACAATCAAGGTGCAAACCCGTACAACTCGTTTAAGGTTAAAGAGGTTTCATGGCTCGCAGCATTTTCTTACGACTTCCATCTAAATACGTCAATTCGTTAAAAAAAAAAAAAAAACGTTACATCCATGAGAAAATGTAGACGATGCTGCAGATTTTATTCTCCTGATTTTACTAATGTTAAATCTTAAATCTGCTAATCTTCTTACTTTATGCGCGCACACGTCGGCGCTCGTGTGTACAGAATTTTGGAAACGTTTTGTGGTTTGTGGACTTCATAATGATTCCTTTAAAATGTATATATTTTTTAATTTCCTCTTTTTGCACGATCTGAATTTATATTAGATAGTTTAGACTGTTAAATCCTACTGGGTTTGTGAGGTTTTACCAATAACAGAAGTAAACAAAAAGAGCACGTAGGGAGCAACATGAAAAGCAATTTTTCTGTAAAAAAAAAAAAAAAAAAAAGACCCGCAGGAGGTCTATAACACTACAGATCGACAGACCACAGGATATATTGGGGGTGTAAAAAATACAAATAAAAAATAATAACTTCTACTTATGCTTTAATTCCTGTATGTTTTTGCTATTTCGCGCTTGACCGATCATTTCTGCTCTTACATGTATATTGAACTCGGACAGTAATCAGGTCTAATCAGGCTTGGACGTCTGACACGCTTCAGGTTGTGTATTTGGTACAAGGTGTGTATTCAACCCCCCCACCCCCCACCAACACACACACACACACACACACACACACACACACACACAGTCTCTTTGGACTCTGTGAGTGCTGAATTTGAACACAAAATCCTGACCAAACAGCGTATATGTACTTCCATTAAATAAAACACAATAGTTTATTATTTTTGGGTTGTTGCAAAAAAAAAAAAAAAAAAAGAGAGAGAGAGAGAGAAAAAATATCCGTACCAAATTGTAGTACTATACACAGAGCAAAAACCAATTTCATTCATTTTTATCCCCGCAGAAGAAACATTTTTGGGTTTTTGTTTCCTATTCTAAATCTATATTCACAACAGACATTTAATAATAAATTTATATGCCAGGTTTTTACTGTACATTCCCCTTCAACTGCAAGCAAGACATTTTCATCACATGCGGTGGTAAAGTGAGTTTTTTACTTTTTGTTTTTAAACCAAAGGCCCGGAAGCCTTTACAAACCTGGAGATGATGATATTCAGACACATATTTACACATGAAGTCCAGTCACTGAAAGTCCAGAAGATGAAAGAAAAATCGAGCTTAATTGCGGGTTTTGTTTGTTTTTGATTTTCTAGGCTAAACGCTCCCGACCCGCCGCTGAGAGATCTCCCGGTTTAGGCTTAAAGTCCATCTTTTTGTTTAGTTGTTGCTGAAAACAGACTCCGATGAGACGAGCCTCGGTGCTTTAATTCGTTCTTCTGTATAGTGCCATGTTTTTATTTAGGACAAAAAAGAAAAAAAAAAACAAGGAGAAGTCCAAGGATTCCCGAGATATTCAGTCTTTAACTCTCCGCGCGCTTTTATTTATTTACGTATTTATTTATTTATCTGTGACGGGAAAATAAAATCAGTGTCCTGTTTTTTTTTTTTTTTTTTAATCCTGGGATTTGTTCTTAGTTCTTTTTATATGTAATTAAATTGCGCATTTCCGTCCTGTCCCTACGCGTCTACACGGGTCTGTCCACGGCGTACTGGCAGGCGCTGAGGTTCGTGGCGGCATTCTGGACTCCCGCATAGCCGAAGCTCGAGTGCTGCTTGGCTTTGAGTCTAAGACTCGCCAGGCTGGAGTTACACGTGTCCCGGTAGACGTAGGGCGGAGTCGGTGGGGCGTACGGACACGCGGCGGCGGGCGAGTTGAGAGACGCGTTACCGAGGTTGTTGAGGTTGTTGAGACCATTGAGACCGGACGCGGGCACGGCCATGCCGGAGCTCATGCTCATGCTCATGGAGGAGATGGAGCTTGGCGCGGGCGGAGGCGGCGGTGGCGGCGGCGCGGCGGAGAACATCGCCTGGGACGACAGTGGGCTGATGGAGTTCATCGAGTTGAAGAAAGGGAAGCTCTTGGCCGAGAGCGAGGCCGGCGCAAGCCCTTTAGCCGCCGCCGCCCAATTGTTGTACGTGTAGCTCGGGTACACGTCGTCGTATGGCTGCACCAAACCGTTAAACTGCGCGCCGAAGCCGTTCTTACAGAGCTCGGCCTGCTGGTTACGCTCCCGCTTCCTCCATTTGGCGCGACGGTTCTTGAACCAAACCTGCAAGAAAACACATAATAATAATAATAATAATAATAGTTATTGTTATTATTATTATAAAGTAATATTTTAAATGTTGATCATGTTAATATATTTATCACAATCCAAATCAACACTGTGTGTATTCAACAACTTATTATTATTATTATTATTATTATTATTATTATTATTATTTAGACGACACCTTTATTATATGCACGTGCAGTCTTAATTAGCTTTTGGACTAGTACTTAGTTAGTAACCTAGTAACCAGTGTAAGGATCTATCCAATGATGACAACTTCAAAGCACTTTTCTAATTCGTAATGGATAGGAGTTTCTGCCAAATCCATAAATGTAAATAGACTAGACCTTTAAACAACCCTAAGGTCTAGTTATGTCCTTTAACTTATTCTATGTAATGGCGTCGACAAGCTACAGTTTAGTTTAGGACTTCATTGCTGAGTGTGTGCCTAAGTGCAGACTTGTTACTTTATTTATGCCACGCATTTACTTAACAAATACTTTAATAAAAGTGTATTTCTAACTAGATGTTTGTACATTATATGTAACACGTAAATTACTTGTACATAAATTGCACATGTACGTAATAAGATTTTTTAAAAACTTTATATGTCGGGCTTATTTGGTTATTGATGCGTTTTGTGCACGTGCAGGGGTTTAGCATGTTTAGCAAAAATGTTTTTTTTTTTATACAGTGTGTACAGTGTACACACTGTATAAAAATGTAAAGATTCCGCAGTTTTCTTATCATAAGCCTTCAGATGAATTTAAGATGATCTGCAGCTGACGCTCTGTTCAAATTACCCGGAAAAGTCCGCCCGATTACTTAGGCTTCTTTTTAAAAGTTAAAACATCAAATAGTTTAATTGTTGGTGTCAGATTTATAGCCTCACTCATCTTTCTGCTTGCTCTTTACCCGAGCTGCTCTTTATCAGTGTCTCATTTCACCCAAATCCCAATACACGTCCAGCTTTAGCTGTCAGTGTGTATTCCTCCTCCTCCCTCACACCCGATGTGTATTCCACCTCCAAACCCAGCGTGTGTGTGTGCTGCCTCTATGCACACTCTGACCTTAAGCACACAACAGGGGAATGGCAATCACAAAAAACACAAAGCTTTACGCCTCTTTTACACCGGGTGTGTGTTACTCCATTAGAATGTGTGTTGACTGTTAAGCTTTTACCGCCCTTAATTAGCTTAACACCAAACAAATTTAGACTTATTGACCTAAATTAAGCTGAAATAGATCACATTTGACCTTTAATTTCAAGGAAAATATCTGAATTGATTTCAGGTCCTGATGTAAGTTCTGTATAAGAAAATGAGTTATTATAGAAAAATCTGAGTTTACCAGAATAACTGTTTGTAAATATAAAAAAATAATTATGCGAATGGGTGTTACAATACGATGTATTACCTTTGCTAAGTTTATGTTAGCGTTTACATTTGCGTGTTCACTCACACTTAAACTTGATTATTATTAGTATTTATTATTATTATTATTATTATTATTATTATTATCAGAAATACACGACTTTTCTGCATAACAAAACCCTTTTTTTCGTTTTGTTCCTTTAGTTTGAAACCTCATATGATGTTTATGCAACTTATTTCTTACGTCAAAAGCATCTGAATTAGCGGCGTCCCTCAGAGATTCAGTCTGGGCCAATTCAATTTGCACAGTGAGAATTTTTTTTTTAAGCAAATCTCTCTCCCTCTCTCGATGAAAACGATAAAAAAAAATTCATAATTGCAGCAAAAGGTGAAAATATCTCTGAGAGGTAGATTGACGCGGTCTTAAAAATCAGTAACGTTTATACATTATTAATATTTAATCAGTTTGTTTATTCAGTAATTAAAATTCTAAAGTTTTTATTTAAGGATTGAGGGTTGTTACATACTATAGTGGTACAGTGGTATATATGGGGTGTTAAATAATATTTTTTGTGATGTATGGACTGAATATGGAAATAATTGACGCGTTTTTTAATGTGTAAATGTATTTATTACCGTACCCGAACTCGCGCCTCTGTGAGATTGGTCCAGACGGCGATCTCCTCGCGCGTGCTCATGTCCGGGTAACGGTTCCGCTGGAATGTGGCCTCGAGCTCCTGCAGCTGCTGGCTCGTGAAGTGCGTCCTCTGCCGCCTCTGCCGCTTTTTCTTCGACGGATCATCGCTAGAGTCCTCGCTTTTACTCTGGACTTTCTCTTTTTCTACACAAGCAACACATAAATATATAAAACAATTAAAACTCTTCGTCTGGCGGCAGTAAATAAAAACGGCTGCAGTTTCAACCACGAAAGCAAACGTCCATGCTCAATCACGCGCCACATCAAGCGTGAAAAAGGTTTGGTTTCAAATTAAATAAATAAATTGCTTTCCAATTCACACTGCTCTTTATTTACACTACACACACACACACACACACACACACACACACAGCAATCCAATTTTCACCAAAAGCAGCTCCACACTCCAGAAACCAAAATGAAAAGCTTTTATTGTCGGGTTTCCTCAAGAGGACTGAAAAGCGTCCAGAGACCTTACTGCGTCAAATCTTCCTCCAACAACCAAATTCCACATCCATTCCAAATCGAATTTTAATTAGAGGTCAACTAAAAAAATTGAATTATTATACTGAATTATATTGAAATTAATTCTCACCAGTTGCAGTCGCACGTCGTTTTATTTTTATTTTTTTTATTATACACAATATCTAGTTTTGAGAGCACCACAACAGACAATTGCTTATTCTTAGTAAGGCACCTCATTCACGACAAACATAAACAGAAAATAAAATGTCCGCGCATTTCAACTCGGATAAACACTGTGCACATGCACGTGCACTTTATTTACCTTCTTAATTTGTTAAAAGAATTCACTTAATTTTTGAAAATGATAAAAATGTGCGTTACATCAGACTCCGCACGCGAGAGTTGTGAAGACAAATTATTATTATTATAGATATTATAATGAGTATTTACGCAGTTTAATGAGCACCTGTAGCGCAAACGCGTGGTCAAAAATGAAACAAAATACAAACTGAGCACAAACTGTTTGAACATTAAAAAAAAAAGCTAATTAAACACTGTAGGTGTTAAGTCCTCTATTAAGAGTAGAGATTGAAATTAGTCTCTCTCTCTCTCTCTCGCCTCGTTCCTGGTCGTACCTGCGGCCTCGGGACTGTGTGTGTCCGTGTTTCCCTCCACTCCGTGTTTGGAGGCCATATGGAGAGCCGAAATCAGTTTGGAACTTCCTGAGATGTGATGATGATGGTGATGATGATCTAAACTCAGCGGATCCTTCATCGAGTTCATCGAGCGTTAAAAAAAAAAAAGTCGCGTTTCGGTTTTAAGATCGAAGAGAAAACTCCGGAATGATGGAAGAAGATACACACAGGGATGTGTGCGTGTGTGTGTATGCGTGTAAGACAGGTTAGCAGGTCCTTCCTTAATCTTCCTCAAGATCAGATCTTCTTGTTTTTTGTTTTTTGTTTTTAAAGAAAGAAAAGAAAAAGAAACAGATTTCCCGCTCAGCTCGGAGCAGTGTGTGTGTGTGTGTGTGTGTGTGTGTGTGTGTTGTGTGTGTGTACCGCAGCAGTAAGTGAGCGCAGACTGACAGAGACAGGTAGGAGATATTATATCCACACACACTCTTCCTCACACACACACATTTCTCACACTGCCATATCTCTCTTCTCTGTTTCAGCTGTTCTTCTGCTCTTTTTGCCCGTCCAAATCTCTCTCTCTCTCTCTCTGACATCACACAAGCTCCTCCCATCGCTTTTGACAGGTCATCAAAGTCCACATCATGGTTTCGGCGGCCAATGAGACGAGTGTGTGCGTGTGTGTGCGTGTGTGTGTTTTCATATGAAGATTTCATAGCCCACATTTATGTTCCCACAAAACACAGGAAGCCACTTTATAGTAACCAACTTAGAAAGAAAGAAAGAAAGAAAGAATACAAAAAGTCACGTCACACATCTTCACGTCAATAATCACACGTGAACATTCACACCTATGCATTTTTTAGACAAGGCGATATTTCATATTTCATGTTTTTTATATGCCGTGTGTGCAGGGGTTCAGGTTTACGTGCGATTCGTACACAAGACCTGTTTATTGTCACGAATTGTAAAGAATTTTATACGTTTTTTATTTGTTTCATTTCAAGTTTATAACAGTTATTTTTTATGTTTACACGAAGTCTTCAAATCATGTTAATAGTGACAGAAATTTTGTCTCACGTCCTGTTCTCTACAAATAAGGTGCATTATGGGTATTTTTGAGAATATTATGTTATTTGTTTAGAATTTGAGAATACCTAAGTTCACTGTAGGAACGCGAGGAAATCGTGGCCTACTTCATGTTTACGGTGTGAGTGGATTTCTGAATGAAAAAAAAGATGCAAACGTGTTCATTTAAGACATTACTTTGTTATAGCATTTAAGCTATTATTCTGTTATAACCAAACTTTGTAGCTGATAATGCTCATGATTTTACTAACACACACTTCCTGCAATAACACAAGAGCCACAGACGGACATGTTTAAGAGACAAATTGATGACAAAGCGTCAGTTCAGCGCTGTAGGTGTTCATTCTTTGCTCTTAGTGTTGAGGTCTGTCTCAAACCCGAGGCCTCAGGGCTGTCTGGGTCTCTGCGCTCCATGTTTGGAAGGAGTGTAGCCAAATTCTCCAGATTCCCAGTGCTACATGCACAGAAAACCTCCTTATAAGTTTTAAAACTAGAATTGTAGGTTTGAATACAGGCCTGATTCATGAGTTTAATTCCCAGTTTAAATACAATTAATTCCTTCTTTAGTATTTTGATTTGTTTCTGTTCTTCAGTTTTTACTCAGTGAAGATTGCAGGTCACTAAAGATTGATGTGTGTTGTTTGTGTGGTCATGTGTTTTTGTCACATACACCTTGCGCAGTCATGTTTCTAAGGCGTCCTGGCATTATTAGACAATTAGTCACTAAATCTTGGTGCTCATCTGAGAAGAAGCAGTTCCTAGAATCGAGCACTTCTAGTAAAATCCTTAATGATTATAATGATGATGATTATGATGATGACGATGGTGGTGAAGATTGTGATGGTAATATTTGAATTACATTACAGATTAAAGAGCATTTTTTATATAAATTATAACAAATATTTTGATTTAAACACAGAGCTTCATTATAAACTCCTGAAAGCTCCTGATATATAGGATGTATAAACCCTTGAACTATTTTATTCATTTTGTGTTGGACTGTTTTATTACTTTAGTCAGGACTAAAAAATCTCTAGATCATTTACTTGCCCTTTATATGCCCTTTAATAAAACAGTAGAAGGAAGAGAAAGGAAACAGAAAAGACAGCCGTGTTTTACAAAACTTCAAATCTGTATATTAATCATTTATAAGAACAAATAATAAAATAAGAGAATCTCAGTGATTCAGATTTACAATTTACAACCCGTCTTGTGGACGCTATAATCTCGATTTAATCCGTAAATCTGAAAATAAAATGGGGGGTAAATTGTACCTAAACCAACATAGAAACGTTTTGAGTAAGTATTTCAAATAATTTGAGGCATTATTCGTTATATTAAATTATTATACATTTATAATGATAAATATGGCAAGTACTGCATTTACATGCATTATTTTTTTTATTAATTATAAAGTTCAGTCACTAATGCTCTACTACTACTACTATTCCTACTACTACTACTAATAATAATCGTTATTAAGTTTTTTCGCTCACCCTGATGTTACATTTGTCGTGTTTGTTTTTTCTCTGATTTAGTCCGGTTTTTGTCTGATTTATTTGTCGGGTTTTTGTGTGTGTTTTTGTCAGGCTTGGTACCGGATTATTGCTCCGTATTCAGGATTTGAGGATGCTGCGGATTTACGCACGCGCTAATTACCGATTCAGTCAATATTGAGCGCGAGCACAGAAGCTTTTCCGCAGGATTACCGAGCACAGCACATTCCTCCATTACTCTATTTCCCTTCAGTATGCAGGATTTCAGTACACATTTAGTCCCCCCCCCCCTTCCGTGTGCTGCATATATTAGAGAGAGAGAGAGAGAGAGAGGGAGAGAGAGGTCTTTCTCATCCACCACTCCTATGAGTTTCATGCTTTAGTAATTTTACGCTTTACATTTTTCTTATTCGTTATTTATATTATTTTATTTTTGTTTTTTCCCCTGCAGCTCTCAAGCTCCCTAATACTCTCTATGCACGTAATTCGTTACAGCCTATAAATAACTCTGAGTATTTCACTGTTTAACTCAACACAAAAGACAACTCTCCAAATCTTACGCGTGCCAATCCGCGAAATAGATCAACACGTTGTGTATTTTATTTGCATTTGTTATGCATTTATTGCTGTTTATAGTGAGATTCCTTTCGGAAATGCGTTCGTCTTGCGTCGTAACAAGTAAACAAGTCAACAATAACGTAGACGGAAATTAACACACGGACCTTTTTTCCTCCTGCACTTTCTGTACTGACCACCAGGGGTCCAACTGACACAACAAACGGCACACACACACACACACACACGCCCAACAACTAATAAGACACATAAACATAAATAGGGTAAATAGGATAAATAGGTAAATAAAAAAGTCAGGAAGAGCAAAGGATATAACACACGGATCCAATATATTCTCTCTCTCTCTCTCTCTCTCTCTCTCTCTCTCTCTCTATATATATATATATATATATATATATATACTCTCTCTCTCTCTCTCTCTCTCTCTCTCTCTCTCTA
>JAQMYL010000002.1:1228537-1239114 GCA_030014365.1 Clarias pachynema | reverse complement strand
ATTATTAAAATAAATCATAACACCCCTGCAACTGTTCTCTCCCCCCCCCCCCACCCCACCCAAAAAAAAAAACAAAAAAAAAATTCTAAAGACTAATTCTAATTCTAAAGCACCTTTAAAAACTACATACAAGACAAACTGTTATATTTTAGAATTACCCATGACTCATTCTTTCTCTTTCATGGTCCACTTTAAATAATTAAATGTCATTTCACAGCTTTTTCAAAGGTTTTATTCCACTTTCACTCTAGCTAGCACTGTGTTTTTCCTGAAAGCTGTAAATCCTGAACCGGATCAGTTTATGCACTGCTAACATGTTGAAGTGGAAAAGTGGAAAACGAGAGCGGGTCTCAGGGACAGGAGAAGACTGGGAGCGTGTCTCACAGAGCAGCACTTCTCATTTAAAGCCTCCACTATGTAATTTTTACTGCCTTGTTGCCTTAATGACTACAAGAGCCCTTGATTAGCCAAATTAGCATGGGCGATTTGCTAACAGCTCTTGAAACCATTGAAAGATTTTCAGGATTTCATAAAGCCAGTAATATTACTGGAGTTATACACACACTGCGGTTAACGTTCACAGTTCTGGCAGGACAACGGAGCAGTAATGCGGCCAACAGTAGCCGTGTAAGCGCATATACACTACACACGCACACACATACACACACACACACACACACACAAGCTAACACAGCACTAGCTGAAGCACCATATATTTAAAACTCACTTAAACGCTGGCTCCGGTTTATAAACTATTAATACCTCATTTACTGCGGCACCAAATGTCCGTCAGTGACGTGATGCGGCTTTTTTACTGCTGCTAATTTAATATCAGGAGAATCACTGAGCTAAGCGCTAATGTTTTTAGCCATAGTGCTGGATTAATATCTCCACTGTTTTACAACTAGTTCTTGCTACCGTGTAAATTTCAGAATCATTATTCAGCAGGCACATAGGCTGTTAAACATTGACTAAATTTTTATACAAATTATTTTTACTGATTATAGAATGCAAATGAGTCTCATGGATCTTCCTTGTATAACTAGCATTACAGTAAACAGGCTAACATACAAACTAGCGTTAGATTAAACCAAGATTTTATAGCTATGGGGTTAAAAACCTTCTTCAATTCTAGGTTTTTATTTATTAGGGCTTAAATTACAATCATGTGGTCCTCACTAGAGTCTATAAACAAACCAATAACCTCAGGTAAAAAATAACAACAATGAAAAAATAAAACTGATTTCCCCAAATCAAAGCACATCCTGTAATGTCTTTGAAGATTCCCAGTTGTCCCAGGTTATCTGCAAGTTAGGTCGTGTCAAATGGACTTCCTTCTTGATAGTGGAAAAGTTTCACAAGTAGCTTCTTCCATCTTCTACCTAACAAGAAAGAAGTCCATTTGACATGACTCAGCTCCCACACACCCTGTAATCTAGGAAGATGTAGAACCACCTTTAATAACAGTGACTCTCAGGTGGAGTTCATCAGTCTCTCACATCATTTTGAAGACATTTCACGACACTCTTCTTGGTCCAAACGTCATTGCTTTGGTTCATTGATGTTTGAGGGCATTCCTTTATGGACAGCTCTCTTAAGGTCTCACCACAGCCTCTCAACAGGGTTGATGTATCGGCTTTGACCTGACTTTGACCTATTCCAACAACTTGTTGTTTTTTTCTTATTTAGCTATTCAGATATGGATTTGATGGTCTTCTTGGGATCACTGTCCTGAGGCATGATATCATTTTAGCCCATTTGTTTATCTCAAGGACATTCTGGTATGAATGTCACAGTCGATATGCTGTGTGGTTCCTGCCCAAGATGCTGTACAATATGTATGATGACCACACACATGTCCATCTTTGTCTCATGAGTCCAAAGGATATTGTTCTGGATTTTTTGTGGTTTATTCAGATTCAGTTTTGTAGGTCTAAGTGTGATTTTTCACTAAGCATGATTGCATTGTAATGTCGTTCAGTACTTACATATTTACACTTTCCACTACAGCAGATTGTTTGTAGTTTGCCAATTAACAGAAAGTGATGAAGAGTACAATGACATTTCACTATGTCTGATATTATTGATATTGATGATGTCAAGCACAACACTCTCGATTGCCTTCCTACTTTTTTCAGCTATAGCTGTGCACTCAAGAAAAGATCAACATGTTGTGATTTGGCAGAAACCGAAGAAGATAGGTGGCACTGATGATCTTACGATATAAACGGTGGTCCACTGATCCAGTTAGCTTTCATATTTGATTCAGAGCGTGCACCACACGGTGCTTGAGTAGAGTTAGTAGACATGGTACGTTGATCTGTGCCTGGGTGCGGTACGGAGTGTTCATATTATGCAAACGTTGGGGTCAAGTGTACTCAGATCCATTACCGAGCCTGTAGTGTGAAAGCACACTCAGACATGCTCCATATTCACAAGAAGGAGAATTTTACAAGCTGCCCATCCAGGGAAGCCTTACTAGCATTAAACGGCATGATCTTGGAATGAATTTGATGCGGAATTCATGCACAGAATGGCGTCTGTCCTGATCACTCTACTTTTGTAAAAAAATGTTTTGAAAGAAAAGGTTTTTTTTCTTTAATTATTTGGAGATGGCCTTATAACCCCTGTTACAACATTTGCTTACTTGAGGTCATGGCTGATGTTCTTTCTTTTTGTCATGATGAAGACACACACCTGAGTGTTCCAGAACAGCAAACCACAAAAGGTGTTTTTTCATAGCCACACTTCTTCATGATGAGCTAATCTTGTGTATTTTATTAGTCACGCCTGCCTGCTAATGACTCTTGTAATGTTTGTACATATAGGTACGGTGTACTTATTTTTTCCCACATGGTCTCTGAACGTTGGTTTTGTGGTGTGGGAGTGAGTACTTATTGAATTGTGTGTGTTTTCATTATCTTATAAGGTTTTGTGTTAAAAGAAGCTACTGAGGACCACATAGTTGTTATTTAGGCCTTAATAAATGAAAATCTAGAATTGAAGGAGGGTGTACTTTCCCCCCCCATGCCCTTAGTATAAAAAAAAACATTATAACATACAGCTTAACTCGCTGCTAATTAGTTAGCTAGTGTAAAGAGCTTAACGCAGAAACTAGCATCATATTAAACAGGCTAGCTTACAAACTAGCATCTTAAAAAACAAGACATTTATTTGATATTTTTTCCAAATGCGCCAGTGTGAAGTGAAAATCCAGTTTCCTTTCTGGATCCAGATGTGTGTGTGTGTGTGTGTGTGTGTGTGTGTGTGTGTGTGTGTGTGTGTGTCAGTCCATCAACTATTATCCCCTAGCTCTAAATTAGAAACATAAAAGTAACTCTATGGCCACACCGGGACTTCCATCAGAGGGAAACTAGAGAGCCGCTAGTTTTCTGCACTCTTGACACCTGGCGTGTGTAGCGTAATAGCTAACGAGGTGAGCTCAGGTGTGTTGGGGTAAATATCTGAGGTAAATATCCGTGTGAGAGCTTTCAGCTAATTGCAGATGCACAGGGACCGGTGGGGCAGCTGGAGAGGATCTGGGATCGATGAAGACGCCACCGGGCAGCCGGAGGGGAGATAAAAGTGGGGAAAAAACTCAGAGGTAATGAAACGAGAGACACTCAATAGGGCGTGGAGGAGAAAAAAAAGAGAGAGAGAGAGAAGTCAAGACTCGAGAATGTCGAGCGCAGATTAATTAGCTTTAGCAGAAAAGAGAAGGTATGTTCGACACAGAGATGGACAGAACAAGGGTCAGAGAGATAAACGAGTGCAGGAGGTTTGTCTGTGTGTGTGTGTGTGTGTGTGTGTGTGTAATCCAGTCTCTATGTGAAACTGTTGACATTTGTGCTTTCTCTCCTTCATTATGTTCCTCGACCGTTCTTTTTCTTTTTCTTTTTTTGTGCTGGATTAGTGACAAATCTCCAACGCAGCACTTTCAGCATGCAGCGAGTAGTTTAATGTCATCAATAATGGATGAAGAGATTGTAATCTGTAAGAGAGAGAGAGAGAGAGAGAGAGACCAGGATGTATTTATGGCCTTATTATATATAAAAATAAATAGATAGATAGATCGCATTAGGACTATTAGCATGAAAGTGACTAACAGGTAGAAGTTCTCTCTCTCTCTCTCTCTCTCTCTCTCTCTCTCTCTATGTCTATCTTGCTACCGTTCCGTCTATCTCTCATTTTCATTGATTGTATTTACTCAAGCTCATTAGCTGGGATGGTGAGACACACCCTGTCTTGCTGCAGGGGATGGAGGGATTAACATGGTTGTGTGTGCACGTGTGTGATGATAGATAGATAGATAGATAGATAGATAGATAGATAGATAGATAGATAGATAGATAGATAGATGGAGAAGTTTGCTGAGAATATTTAGAGTTAAGGATGAACAGATTGATGCTGAAGGATTGACACTTTACATCAAGACGTTGTGTGTGTGTGTGTGTGTGTGTGTGTGTGTGTGTGTGTGTGTGTGTGTGTATGCGCATGCATCACTGGGTTGAGTGTCCATATGAAAGCATGGGGGGATTAGTCCTGGGTAATGATGTCACTCGGCTGTGTGATGGAATAATTGCAACACGGAAAAAAAGAAAAGAAAAAAGAGACGGGAGAAAAAAATTCCGAGTGGTTTTGATGTTTCTGTAAAGATTCCCGAAGGAACGACTGAAGAATTCACGTCCTCCCTGATTTCAGATTAGCTCATCTCTCTCTCTCTCTCTCTCTCTCTCTCTCTCTTATCTTTAGATATTTCTTTCTTTCAAATTTGTCCCTTTATTCATCCATCGCTTTGTTTTATTTTATACATTTTTTTCATTAGATCTCACTCTTCTATTGTCTTTCTCTTTCCTTTTCTCTCTCTTCACCATTCTCTTTCTCTATCCCTCTTTTCTTCATTTTCTTTCTAAATCCCCTTTACTTCCTTTGCCTTATCTCTTTCCAATTTCTCTGTTTATTTTCTCGTGTTCTTGTTTTTTTCTCACACTTTTCTTTCATCTTTCTCTCTCTATCCATTAGATTTTTTCTCTTTCAACCTCCTTTATTCTCTCTAGCTCTACTTTCTATCTCAAGATCTTATGTCCTCACTTCATCTTGCTCTTGTTCTCTCTCTCTCTATCCTGCTGTTTTTCTTTGTCTCTCCAGCTATCTCCCTCTCGCCTACTGTGTCTTTTTGTCCGTATCTATATCTATATTTATTCCTCTGTTTTTTCATTGTCTCTCTCTCTCTCTCTATATATATATATATATATACTGTATATCTCATCTTTTCATTCCTATCCTATACTTGCACTTCTTTTCTTACTCGTCTCTTTCGCTCTCCCTCCATCCAAACGTCTCAGAAAACCTCGTTCCAACCTTTGGATCAACCCTTCGGGGCGTGCTTCAGGTAGTCCAGCGTACCACGAGAAATCATTTTTATTCTTTTTTTAGGGGTTTAAGACAACGATAATATTACATCTGGAGAGCAGTTCCTAAAACACAGCCGTATATTTAACCAGACGTGCGATCCGTCATCTGAGCAATAACGCCTCGCTTTTCTTTCTTCTCTCTTATTTTAATTTGTGGCCGAAATCAGACTTTGATGTATGGAAAATTGCGCCGTAAATGTGAAATATTGTTCAAACACACGAGCGACCTTCACACCTCTGACTGTATATAAACTCAGAGTCACGATGAAATCCTCTAACCTTTTGCGCTACATAAATCTGAGCTTCTACATAACAATGAACAAATGATTAGCCATCAGAACTAAACTGTGTGTGTGTGTGTGTGTGTGTGTGTGTGTGTGTGTGTGTGTGTGTGTGTGTGTGTTACTACCCCTTTATTAGCTTCTCTTGCTAAGCTTGGAGAGATTCTCAGAGTCGTGCACCTCAGCTATAATATTCATTTCAGCACTCAACTCTGTGCGAGTGTGTGCGAGTGTGTGTGTGTGTGTGTGTGTGCGAGTATGTGTGTGTGCGCGTTGTTCATTAAGGCAGAAGCCGGGTCAAGCATCATTCAGACTTTAATCAGTCCTCCGCTGCTGTGAACATTTTGTTTTACATTTTCATACTGCTAATATTTAAATTCATGCATTTGCTGAGAAAATGTAGACAAAATGTTAATATTTTAATAAACACACAGTGTTAGACTCTGTTATAACATAATCTGCTTATTAGCACTGTAGTAAACTGGCTAATCCACAAACATCCAGAAACTGTAGAGAGTATTAAATAAGATAGCATCATAGTAAACATGCTAACCCATTATTTAGCATTACAGTAAACGGGATAATCCACTTACTAGAGACTACAGACAAAAGTCTCTAGTAAGTCTACAGTCAAAAGGGCTAATGCATTAATGAGCATTATAGTAAACAGGCTAACACACAAACCAGCGACTATAGACACTATCACATGAACTAGGATGACAGTAAACGTGCTAAAGTGTTTCATTAGCATTATAGCAAATAGGCAAACCCATTCATAGGTGTTATAGTAAACATGATAACTGCTTATTAAGTATTATATAATCATGCTAACCCACACAGCAGAGACTACAGACACTTTCACATGAACTAGCATTAGAGGAAACAGGCTAATTCATAAACAAACCTCATACTAAACCTATCTTTGAACAAATGCAAAGTTTTATAGTCGGTGCTTAAATGTAATGCTATGAATTCAGCCAATGTGCTAATGTATGAATTGTTTGTGTTTAACGATGTTTAATGATCTTTTGTCCTACACACAGGTTGGAAGGGAAAAAATAACAAGCAGGGTGGAACAGTCGGCCACAAAGCCTCTATAAATATCTGACCCTGAGTCGGTTGTCTTAGTGTGGACACGAGCTGGTCGCCGGGATGCTTCACGTTTCGGACCGCGTTTAGCTCTAAATTTAACCTTGTGCACGTGAGAGTGTGTATTCCCTGGAAGTCGATCTCTACTGAACCCGATTCACAACAGTACAGGAGGCGTGAGCTGCTTTCTTCCTGTCAAAGACAAAGCAGCATATAAAAAGTGTACATAAGGTTACATACTTCAAAGCCACACTCCAGTATTATACACAGTTCCATGCTCTGTATGTGGGAGTATCCTGTACATTTTATTATTCTGTACTCCAGAATATTCAGAATTCCATACATTTCAGTTTGCTATACACTTCAGTATTTATGTAAAATCCGGTATCCATGTACACCACAGTATTCTGCACTGCATTTAGTTGAGTATTTCATACCATTCAGTATTCTGTACACTTCATCATTCCTCACCTCATAGTTCAGTGTTCCCTACAGCTCAGTATTCTCTATACTTAGGTATTCTGTATTCCATTTACTTTATTGTTCTGTACAATTCAGTATTCCATGAATTCCTAAAACTCAGATAGAACCTCATAATTCTGATATGCTGATTCTTCGTGGTCTTTACACGCAGAAATGTCATGCGTTGTTTCTTTTTACGAGTTAAATAAATAATATTCAAGCTTCCTGAAGCCTGAAATGTATCAGTTGGTGCGGAATCGCAGCAGAACAGCTGCATGTGTCGACGGAGTAAAGAAAAATGGCAGAATCATAGCGTCTAGTATTTATTTGAACAAAACCACATTCAGCACCAAGTTACATAGTTGAGGTCCAAACCATCAAGACACTCATGACACACTTTGTAAAATCAGCCGGAGCATAACATTATTAAGAAAAAAAACCCTCTTTTTTTGCTGCCACTCTCTGGCGTGTTTTCTAATTGAGTTATAAAGTGTGTGTATCAGCTGCCATGAAGGGCATTTTATTCTGGAACAAAACAGCACGACCAAACAGTGTCATTATAACCATCCAGTGTCATGTAACACAGCGTCAGAAGTGTGTGTGTGTGTGTGTGTGTGTGTGTGTGTGTGTCATAAATCCCACTCTGTCTGTGCGTTGAGTGACACATATTTGAGAGTAAAAGTTTAATGTGTGGAGCTTAAGTGTCATCATCGTCCACCTCCGGGCTCGGGAAACAAACTCGTAAATTTTACTTAAAATAAAACGTTTCCAAGACGTCATTCAAAATCCAGCTTTTCTATGCAGTTTAGTTTTCCAAACACTTCAGAGGCTTATTCTATATGGTTCAGTATTTCCTATATTTAGAAATTATTTACATTAAAATATTTACTACATTTCTGTAGTAGTACTCAGTATTCCAACAGTTCCGTTTTCCAACAGTTCAGTATTTGGCACAATTCAGTATTCTATATTGTATATACTTTGGTCAGGCATGACATTAACACATAAACATTAATAATAATTATACAATAGTAACCTGGTGACAAGATCATAGGCACCCGATCCTCACCCATGCCTGCAGGGACCAAAGGCCAGCTTGTCTTGGGGCACAAATCGCTGGAAAAAAAACAAAAACAAATTCAGGCAGCGATAGAAAGGCGCCAGGACACCCAGTGCACCACAGCCCACCGCACACAGGCAGGCAAAGAGCCCAAGGCCCCCTACCTGTCCACCAAACTCCCCAGATCCCAATCTGATCAAGCCCCATCGGATGCCCTGGACAAAATAGTCGGATCCACACAGGCTACACTCCACAGCCCACAGCAGCCAAAGGATCTGCTGCCAACATCATAGGGGCAGACACCACAGTACCCTCTAGAGGCCATGCAGAGCCACGCCTTGAGCGGGCCAGAGCCAGAACCACCCTGTGGCACAAGGGGAAGACAAAACCTAAGTGGTTTTTATGTTAATGCTTTTAATGATCAGTGTACAGTGCAAGTATTCCGTACACTGCAGTATTTCCTACACTTAAATATTCCATACATTTAATCAGATGTGGATTGAGGTAGGAGCAACATGGGCTGCCATTCAGGGTGACAACAACAACAACAACACCCAGAACAATGGTGATGAATGCGTGATTGTTTTTTGTATCATCCATTTGCTCGTCATATCTATAATCTCACCATGTGCCTAAATTAGCACTGTAGGATTGTGCGCTTTATTTATACTTTGTGATGCCGTTACAGCCGAACTATCACATTACTGACTTGGTTAACTTTTACTGAGGTGACATTATAAATGTTTTCTGTCATCCTGAGATCAGTCAGGGGAACTCCAATGCTGTAGGTTAACTTAATATTCTGTGTTATGCATTTTTTATATTTTGTAACATTTGTGGAGTTTTGCAGTGCTTACGATGAATCAAGAGTCTCCAGTTCACTATTCCCTTTACTCTAGTATTCAATAGTGTCACTCTTTCCTATAAAGTCAACATAAAACAGAAATATTAACTCAAAAAGGAGAAGAAAAAATAAAGCTCTAAAACACGCTCACATAAAATATTGTTTCATTTATATAAATTATAGAATACATGATCTCATTAGCAGAGCTTGCTGCATCTAATGACAGTCTAACACTAACACTAATGCTAATGCTAATGCTAAATGTCCATCTGCCTCCTTATGAGTCCAGGCCGTCTATCTGGAGTTGACTTGAAGTGATCTGTGACTGACAGAACCTGGGAATTTCAGGATGTAATGCAGAGCGTTAAAGAGTCACAGTTGTTTATTTGTCTCTTTGTCGGCTAGCGTGTTAAAGTAGCGAAATAGCGCTGATGCCAAAACCCAGCTCATGTCTCTTTCTCTCTCTCACTCACACACACACACACACACACACACACACCAAGTGATCTGCTGAAGGCGCTCAGACTTATCACCCTCTCAGAGGTCTTCTAAAGAGTGGCACATGAATTCATGGCGGCCGAAACGCTTCGTATCAACATTGCGTACACATGACCTCACTTTGCATGTCTGGAGCCAAGCCTGGCCCGGACCTCATTCGCCCCGTTGAGACTTTTCCTTTCTGGTCTGCGGTGATAAATATAAGAGTCCTGACAAGGAGAGAAATTCGATTATTGCCGCCGTTCCTGCTTATTATTGCTATGCATTTTTGTAGCGTGAGAAGACGGGGCTTTAAAAAAAAAAGCACCTTGTGTATCTTGACAGAGTTATCAGGATTCCTGCGCTGAGGGTATTGCAGACGAGGAGGATGTGCTCTGATATTCCTGGCCTCGTCTCTTCGTGGTTGTGTTGCAGATGGATGAGTCTCGGCTGAAAGAGACCAGAGTCACGACCAGGGAAAAAATAAAAATCGATCTTACATGACCTTATCCTGTTAGCATAAACAATGCTACGGTGGCGCACACATGACCAAATCACCAAATTAATATTCATCTGTAGAAGAAAACCAGGCATAAATTATAATGCATTGTGTATAAACACATAAAGTCGTTGCTGTTTTATTTTTTTTTATTATATGCCAAGCTCAACTGTCAATCAACTTGATTAGCAATTTGTGGTTTGGTTTGCATGAAACTCTGAAACAGTGAATATATAAATACATGCAATGTAATTGTCACAAGGTTAGCCAGCATTAGCTTTGCAACACAAAGGTCAGAGGTTAAAGCAAAAGCATAAAATAACAAATACTAGCCATTGTCTCCAATGATGCTGTCCTTTTGCATTGGAGGTTCAATATACAGGGTGGGCCATTTATATGGATACACCTTAATAAAATGGGAATGGTTGGTGATATTAACTTCCTGTTTGTG
>JAQMYL010000002.1:1189604-1202357 GCA_030014365.1 Clarias pachynema | reverse complement strand
TCAGTAAGAACACACATCTGATAACGTTATGTCGTCTTAAACAACACGCCGTCTCTGCACTAATCACTTCTAAGTCGCTATGAATCGCCTCTGAACCGTCCGTGTCGTTCTGTTCACGGCTAACGCTTAGCTACAAAGCTAACTTGCTAACCAGCTAATTGGCTGAATCCCAAATCCCTCTCTAACCCCTGAGTTAGCAGGATATGGATGAGGAACATCTCTACACATTTGTCCTTATTAATAATTAAAAAGATTATTTAGAATTACATGATATATGAAAATGCTAGCCGAGTTTAGCCGATTGATTATAAATACTCGTAAAACAGCTCACATTAGTATATCTCACACAGATATCAGTCACAGAAATCAGTGTCCACATCTTGATTTAAAGCTAAATAAAACATTTCCATGACAACCATCATCTCTTAATCACTAATATTAGTGAAATAATAACTCCAGCTAGCTTAGCATGCAGCTTGTGAAATTAATATGTTCTGGTTTCAATGTTACGTTTTCTTTCTGATAATTTTGCAGATCATCCGGTCGCTGGTGTCTTGTGACCTCAAGCTGAACTCATATGTAGCCCCGCCCCAAATCTGTTTTACAAATAGGTGTCCTTTAGTACAAACGTAAAAAAAAATAAAATAACATCACAATTTACAGTAGTGTCAGCTTAAGAGAGAAACAATTATACATCAAACTGTAGAGATCTAGAAGTTTGTACTTTAAAGATGACTGATATGTTGGGACATGATTCACCAAACTTAATAGCAAAATAATAAAGTTTAAAGTGTAAGATTCAAATACATGAATGCGTCAGCGTGTGATTAGCGTGCTAACCTGCGCGGTGTGTTTATGTTGATCCTGTATGGAGCGAATTTAATGTCTCAGAGCAGAGCGACACGCAGCAGTACTGACCTGACAGCTTCATAAAACTCTTTATTGGACAGGTTTATTAGATATGATGAAAGACTGGGAGAGGAGACTGTGTGTGTGTGTGTGTGTGTGTGTGTGTGTGTGAGTGAGAGAGAGAGAGAGAGCTAGGGTCATGAGATCACTGAGAAAAAAAATGTATAGTGATACAGTGGAATGTGATATAATACACACTTTACTGGCGCTCAGTAACACACAACTTACGGTTTCTGTCTAACAAGTAAAAAAACTTGTTAAAACTACAAAATAATGAACATAAATGTTTTACTAAATCATTATTTGCCATTTTATTATATACACAGTTAATATCACCCAACAACAACAACAAAATATATTAGATAAATATATAAATATACTTAGCTCTTTTAAAGTTTTATATATATATATCAAATGTTTTACCCATAGTTTTATGAATGGGGGAAAAGATTGGGAATGTATGACAAAAATAATAAGAAATAAAAAGAAAATGAGAGGAGAGAGGTAATAAATATTGTATATGTGCTTCAACAAAACAATAAAAAGGATTTATGAATTAATGTAAAAATAAATGTATTTATTTTTAAGTAATAAATCACTTCATTATATGTCACTCTGTTGAGCAAAGCTGGACTCTGGTTGGATATTTCATTGTTTAAAAGAATCAATTAATGAATGTTTGTTTAAAAATATATATATTTTTTTGATTAAAAAATATTGGAAATTACGCAGGATCTGTACACAATTAAAGAAATAAACATTTTTCTTATGAACAGTTACGAAGGTTAATGGGATGTTAGTGGTGAAGTTAAGGATGGAGCTAATGTTCCAGTCATTCATCATTAAGGTTAATATAAACGCATTGGTCTATGTACAGTATGCAAACATTAAATTAAATTCTTTATATGGTAGGAAAGTTGAGGTGAGGTGTACAGTACGTGAATGGTGAAGAGGGGTATTAGGGACACACACAAAGGAGTGAGGGGACGGAGGGGGAAAAAAACTTGTTCTGACGTTTTACACACGTCTCCTATAGGTCTATTAATCACTCGGCCTAACCAGAGAAAGATGTCGGGGGTCTCCATGACGATTAAAAAAAATGAGACGAATTTATATTTAGATGCTTTGGTGTCGACATTTGTGTGTGTGTGTGCGTGTGTGTGTGTGTGTGTGTGTGTGTGTGTGTAGTGCTTTGGAAAAACTAGATGAGACAAATTTATTTGTCTGTGTGTGTGTGTGTGTGTGTAGCTGGCAGTGCAAGGAGACAGTGACGGCGATGAAGGATAGGCGGGCGGCAAAATTGAATTAGTCACTCACTGTGAGAAATGAAATGTCACCCTCTCGGAGCCTGAAAATGTAAAACACGTGAACGTTAAACGGAGTGCGGTCGCAGCGTCATCGCTTCTTTCCTGCTCTTTTCTTTTTTCCATCTTCAAAAACCACTGCCTAGAGTCACACACTCGAGTGTGTCTCACATAAATCATGGCTGCACGGGGATGAGCTCCACCACACACACACACACACACACACACACACACACACACACACACACACACACACACCCACACACACACACACATTCTCTCCTTTGCCTGTCAGCTCTTTGATTCGAACCCTTGCCCAGCGTCCCGCTTCATGAGTCAGTGCGAAACGACGCCATACATCATAAACTACTTCATCTGCGGTCGCCATTTCAACCCGTTTTTAATTGAAGAAAGATTTTCCGTGTTGTAGGAAGTCACAGGACTACATTCGAAACCGCTGTGTTTTTTTCTCCTGCGAATTAATCTGTTATTCCATGTGAGGATCAACAGATTTAAGAGTTTGCTTACAAAGATATTTAAATATATATCACAATAAAAAAGAGGGGTTGTTAAGCGTGAAAACAAATTAGTGCAAAAAAAGAACATAAACAAAATCTCGAGCTGTATTTGGATGGGATTAGTTTTACATCTAAAGATAAAGTAAAGGAATTATTAGCATGGAATCTGTCTATTGTTTTTTTCAGACCAAAACATTTACACACAACTTTACTCGAAATAGCTAAGGTGCATCTCATACCCATATTAACACATGCCCATGTTTTTACCCATAATCAGAAAAAAAAACACATTTGCTAAATATAATTTCATGCCCTTTTATGTTCTAGTGTCCGTAACTTTTTTGAATTCAAATCGTTAATGATCTTATTTAGATTTCACATGAAAAGACATAAACCTGAAAAAGTGTATTATTCTAAAATGCAAAAGTGTTATGATAGTGCAACATGAACTTGACATGGTTACGGACACTACAGACTTTTTGCTACAGATTTTTTTTTTTTACCAAAAACCTGTTTAAGCAAAACTTATTACAAGTCAAATGAAACTTACACCAATTTTAGAATCAGTACTAATAAACATTAGTATTGAAAAATTACCATTACATATCATCTTCAATCAATGAATCAATCAATTAACAATTATTTTTATAGCACTTATTAACAACTACAAATTGACCAAAGTTTACATAACAAATAAAGAAGGCAAATAATAAGAAAAACGAAACACATAAAATTAAGAAATGGACAGACATTAAATGAAACAGAATATTAAGAATATAGACCAACAAAATGAAGGATATAGATCAACATAGAACAAAACAAAATATTACTAAATAAAAACATATTTTTTGAAAAACATCTTTTCTGATAATTTGCATATTATTCTGTGATTGGTTCAACTGTTTTGTGACCTCACAATCACTTGTATTCATTATATGTAAACTTTTTTTTTTTTTTTTTTTTTTTTTACCAGTAACTAAGATAATAGCAAATTTTAAAGTTTGTTTCTAATTTTGATGAAAACATGCTGAAATTTTGATGAAAAGACCTTTACAGCTTTATTTAGGCAGGATTAGTTTTCCACATGGAGATTTGTAGTGTAATTATGTGTAGTGTAATTATGCCCTTAAACAATGCATTAGAGAAACAGTGTTTTGAGATTTTTGGTTAATGACTGAAACGTTATAGTCATGTGATCTATCTACAATAAGCACTAATTATAAAGCAGTCAGTGTGTATTTAAATGTATCAACATGGAAAGGACACGCTTACCTGTGTGCATGATACTGTGATGGGACGTCCCTCGACAACATCACTGAACACTGTGGCGGCAAGCCAACGTAATCACCTTGGCTGGAAGGTTATCAAGGGACACCATCTTGTCTGCTTCCACCCGGTGAGTAGAGAGTGCCTGTGTATATATCCACACTTATCTCCTGTTTTCACAAACGTGAGTACCTCCGAGTCGTATTCACCAGGAAGGAAGCTACCTGCTCAGCGCGCTGCTTGTCTCACCTGCTCCACAACCTCAGTGGGACACAGAGGACATCACGCCACCTGAGCATCACATTAGATTTACACAGAGCGTAATTTCACTAAGACTGCATTCTTATGAGCTGCTTGAGTGTGCTTAATAAAGACGCTTGTTTGTGATTGTTACATTTGATTCCCGTGTGTTCCTTCCGAAAGGTCACAAATACATTCTTGTCATCGTCGACTACACTATCCAGAGGCGGCTCCCCTGCACAAGGCCACGTCTAGAAACATTGCAAGGGAGCTTGTGCAACTGTTCAGCATCCTAAATTATTCTACCTGATCAAGGTACAACATTCATGTCTAAGTTAATGTGTAATGTGTGCTTGCTGTTGCAGATTAAGCAGATCTGCACATCTGTTTATTACCAACACACTGTTTAATCAGACTGGACAAGTTCATGGACGTGGATCAGTTCATGGACATGTTCTCCACTGACCCAGGGCTCACTCATCTTATGCACCATGACCTCAAGACGCCCGCCCGGTGAAATCATTTGTCATGGTGGGCGTCCATATTGAAGCCCACCATCGTGTCATATGTTGAGGTGGACAGCATGTTGCATCATGGCATCATTAAGGAGTCAACGAGCCCCTGGTCCAGCTCCATAGTTACGGTGCCCAAGCCTGATGGGTCGATCAGGATCTGTAATGACAATCTTCACGTTCAATGCATACCCGTTTCTGCATGTACAGTAGATGAACCGCCTTCACCAGTGATCAGGCTCGTTGGCAGTACCAGGTCCTACCATTCAGTCTCCATGCTGCTCCAGCTACTTTCCAGCGGCTGATGGACATTGTCCATTGTAACCACCTGCCTTATGCTGCTGCATACTTGGACGATGTCATGATTCACTTCAGTAGCTGGGAGGATCATCTGCACCACCTGAAACAAGTGCTAGGTGTGTCTTACGGAGAACTAAAGACCCACTTTACCAGTTCCCTCCTCCTTCAGAACCCTGACTTTGACTGCCCATTCTTTGTCTAAACAGATGCATCAGAAAGTGGGATTGGGCCGGTTCTGTCTCAGGCCATGTGTCTAAGTCACAAGCGCCGTGTGCTTAACAAAGGGGCGGGGCAACGTAACTCACCTGGCCTGGAACATGATCAAGGGACGCCATCTTCATCCAATGCGCAGCCCATAAGGGTAGAGAGTACCTGTGTATATACTTACACTTGTCATCTCCTGTCTCCACAGACTCGAGTCCCTCCGAGTCAAATTCGCCAAGAAGGAAGCTGCTGGCCTTCCGCTCTCGCACGTGCACTGCTGTCTCTGCCTGCATCGTGCCACCTGTTCAGTGCCGCTTGTCTCAACCTCCACGCACCTCAATGCGACATAGAGGACATCACGCCACCTGAGCATCGACCCATGGACCTGCGACACTCACTTCAACACCTTTAAAGCCACAATGCTTACACAGCGTAATTTCACTAAGCTGCTTGAGAGTGCTTAATTAAGAAGCTTGTTTGTGACTGTGACATCTGGTTCCCGTGTGTTCCCTCCCTGTGTCAGACCTGTTACACTGGCAGAGTGTAGGCACATGGAATCGAACCGGGAACATGTGGGAACTATAGAGGCTGAAGCCAGAGTGACCCTGCACTGCCGTTACAACACACACACACATTCACACTCATCCCAGGAAAAGTAGTACCATCCAAAAAAGAGCTCATCCTCCTGATTAAGCAATTTTTTAAATATAAAATGTATATTCATATAATACCCAGAATTTATAAAATCACATAGAAAAACACACACTGCAGCTCCACACTCTGGAGTAACACTGCAACAAGACACGAGCGCCTGCAGTGCATAAGTGTGCACTGACATCTGCATAGTCTCTCTCTCTCTCTCTCTCTCTCTCGCCCTCTCTCTCTCTCACACACACACACACACACACACACATGCTCGCTCTCAGCATGGTGCACATGTTCCAAGGTGATCAAATGGCTGGAAGTCGAACATCCATCACCATGATGTTCTGAACATGCTGTAGTATACACGCACGCACGCACACACACACACGCACACACACACACACATTGCATGCACACAACATCTCAATCTCACTCAACACGTCTTCTGGCTCCTATTTGACACTCCGCTCGTTCTTTCTCAGCTCTGAGGAAGAGCACTGACAGGCAGGCATGGTCATCTGTCTCTCTCTGTCTTTCTCTCTCTCACACACACACACTCAGACGCACACACATTACACAAACTCTAAGTTGCCAGTTGTTTATTAATCACACCCTGCTAAGTACTCTGATGAGACATGTCCACTGAGGTGCATGTCGCATATCAGAGTATTTAGCTCGTCACGCTAACATGTTAAACACAACAAATAGTTTACAATCAGTTCACTAACATGTCACTCTTACTAACTTAACGTCACTCCAGTTTAACACGTCTGCCATTTTCATTCATGCAACTACTGTATATAAACTATATGTAAGAGTCTTAGTGTTTAAGCTTTTTGTGCTAATCAGAATCCGGCTAATCCAGTGTTCTCAGCAGAGATTAGCATAAATTTGTCCAATCTTAAGCTTATAAATGGAATAAAGTGGATATGAGACACATATGCAGGGCTTCTAAATACTGAGAGATCTACGGCTTGCTAGCGTTCCAGCTAAATGACTTTAGCAAAACCACATCAACAATTTGGTCGCAAATGTCTGTGAGTTGAAAATCAGGGTTTGATGTCATTTCCTACGGTGTAGCAACAATCTTTGCTAAGGAAAGTGCTAAGGAAACATTCACCAGTGCTACATACACTAGCTTTAAGCTAGGTTTACGGTGTGCTGTGAAGGTCTACAGATCCCTAAACACACCTGCTATGTATGATCACAGATACACTTAGGGAAACCTCCAATGGATCCCTGACAAACCTACAGGTCATAAAATGCCATAGTTCGGACTTAAATTTCTATTTTTTTGTTTGTTTTAGCATTTTAAAATCATTTTTAATCCATGTTGGTAAGCTGTGAATCAGTTCAGGACGAATCGTGAATTCAGTTGCACCAGCAGAACTGTGTGTGAAGAGAGCGGGAGTGAAGTGGGCGGGTCTAAAGCCGATGCTGAGAGGAATTAGCTTAAAACTAGCATTGTGTGGATTTCCTTTAGAACACAGATACAGTGGTACCTGGTCATATGATTGCCCTCCCTTGCGAATGTTTGCCTTAACAACTACATTTTTTATAGAAATTTGCTTCCGGCATACAAAGCATTTCTGGCATATGGGCGCATATACTTCTGGTTACACGTACATCTGGTAGTGATGGCTCGTTCATGAATGATTTGTTCTTTTTGAACGAGTCTTTAATGTTTAATGGTAGTCACATGACAAAAGAACGAATGACCAGAAGATATGATGGTGAGCGGCTCAGTCTGTTTATCATAACGTCCTTAGCTGCATTGTAATATTACTGGATCTATAGACAAAATTTGTGTTTGTAGACACGTTTATTGAAAATAAATTTTATTTTATTTCTGATCAAAAGAACTAAATGAACTAAATGACTGAAAAAAGATTAGTTCATTTTGATGAATGAGATTTAAAGAATCGATTTACTAAAATGATCCAAACTTCCCGTCACTAACATCAGGTGGCCGATCAAAACTTGTTTCCATCAGTGGAAAGCCAAGCCAAGTGAATTTACATATTTTTTTGATGATGTTTTTGCATTTATGTGTAAGATTTAGTGAAGACATACAGTAGCACCGTGGGTCCCGCCAATGTTAGCAAAGACGGTAGCAAGAAGAAAAGGGAGGACTATCTAATCATTTTGATTGATACCCATTCACATTTCATAGTAACTTCCATGAATTCTTTTGATGGTGTAAAGCTGCTTTGCGACAATGACAACTGTTAAAAGCGCTATACAAATAAAATTGAATTGAATTGAAAAGGGAGCCGCTTTCAGTTGATGATTCATAAATTAAGTTTAAGTGAAGTTTACTGTCTATTTATTTCATATTTTACCTCATTTACATGTCTTTTCTAAATGTTTTGATTGTTTTTATATGCAATATGATTACAGTGTTGGAAATTGGTAATATTGGTAATATTTTTGGGTGGCTGGAACGGATTATTTGCATTTACATTATTTTTTATGGGAAAATGTGTTTCACAATAGAAAATTTTACCATAAGAAGCCGCTTCCAGGAACAGATTAAATTTGCATGGTGAAGCTAAAAAGAGTTTAACACTCAGTTACTGTTGTCTCAGTTTTCCCCAGCAGTCATGCGCTTGCTGAAGTCATGCTGATGTTTCTTTAACTGAAGTTTTCATGTTGTTTTTATTGTTTCTCATGATTTTCAACAACCTCTCTCTCTCTCTCTCTCTCTCTCACACTCACTATAGCGTTTATCCTGTACAGGGTCACAGGAGGCGTAGAGCGTATCCCAGGGGACCCAGGCACGTGGCAAAGTACAGTACACCCTGGATGGGGTGTCAGTCCATCACAGGACACAAAAACACACTCACACAATATGAGAAATTTGTGGTCACTAATTAGCCTAATCTGCATGTCTTTGATTGTGGGAGGAAACCAGAGTACCTGAAGGAAGCCCACTAAGCACATGAAGAACAATCAAACTCCAAGCACACAGACCCCAGGGTGGGAATCGAACCCGGACCCTGGAGCCCCCACAGTGCTGATCACTACACCACCGTAATGTAAACCACGAGAGGTGGAGTTCTAGCGTTTTGCAAAACCACACAAAATTTACACCGATATAACCCAAACATGTGATTTTTGGGTATGATTTAATATTTAGGCCTTTGTGCTTTATAACACCCGTGTGATTCAAAGAAAACATTCGCAAAAATATTTTTAGGTAGAAGGACACTTAACAAAACACTTCTTACTTCTTTAAGGAAAAAAGCTCTAATTTTTCTTAAAACTGCCATTATGTATTTATCTCATTCTGCAGTGAAACCCATCTATCTATTGTTTTATCTATCTACCTGTCTATCTTTTTATAAACTCGATTGAGTAGTGAAGATATCCTCAAAAGCAAACAAACAAACAAACAAACAAACAAACAAACAAATGAATGTCACAGCACAGAATCTTACTGAAAGTGTAAGCTTTAAGTTACAGCGTAATTACAAATAAACTTTTAGTAGTCTGTAATCTTAAACATAATAAGCACATAGGTTCCTTGTCTCAATTGTAACCACACACACACACACACACACACACACACACACACACACACACACACACACACATTTATAAGGTTATTATTGTGGATTAAATCTAATCTAATGCGAGAACATCAGCTTTAGAAGCATCTCTGTGGTTCAGTGTCTTACACACACACTTTACACTTCCCTGCTGGAGTGTGTCCTGATTTTTCCATTGCAGGAGAGTTAAAAAATCTTCCCACCCAAAGCTGGGATTTTTTCCTGTTGGCGGTGAGCGAGAAGCTCGCGGCCTCCAGCACAAACCGTCTGCATCGTTAACGCCGAGCCACTTAAAAGCCCAGCTGTGCCGAGAGAGGACGCTTCATTCAGCTAATCTTAGCACAGATACTGTGTGTGTGTGTGTGTGTGTGTGCTTAAAGTTGTGCATGTACTCATGTCAGTCCATTTCTCTTCCTGTGAGTCTGGTATGGTGAGTTTTCTTTTTACTGTGTGTGTGTGTGTGTGTGTGTGTGTTTATAGAGCAGCCAATAAATTGTCTCATAACCTAAAAAAGTAATGGCTCGACTTAAAGGAAACGTTAACTTCAAATAGAAAACTAAAGAAGTAGAACAACAGTCATCAGATTTACATTTAAACATAATATAGAAACTCTGTTCTGTACATCTCTCTCTCTCTCTCTCTCTCTCTCTCTCTCTATCTATCTATCTATCTATCTATCGTACATTTTGCTACCAAAATAAAACTTTTTGACAAGTCCTTCAATGACTCATAATAAAATAATAAATAAAAAATTAAGGGAGAGATGGATAGGAAGAGGAGAGAAAAAACGTAAGTACGATATGGATATGGGGAGAGTGAAGGAATAGAAAATAAAGATAAAGAAATAAAAATGAGAGAGGGAGAGAATGAGGAAATGAAAAGAAATGAAAGTACTGCAGGTGAGTGAGAAAGTAAAAAGCAGAGAACACAGAGAGGAAGAGAAGGATGAAGACTGGATGAAAGAGAAGAGATAAAGACAGAAGGAGAAACAAAGCTAGAAAAAGTGACAGAGAGAAAAAGAGAGAAATAGAGAAACAAAGGTTAAGACAAATAATAAAACAGAGAGACAAGAAGAGACAGAAAGAGGAGGGACAAAGCAAGACAGAGACAGACATACAGTAGACAGAGAAAGAGAGGGACAGGCAGACAGAGACCGTCAGAGAAAGACATAAAGACAGAGACAGACAAAGACGGAGAGACAAAATAAAGTCTGACAGACAGAGAGGCAGACAGGGAGACAGAACGACAAAGAAACAGATAGATAGAGACACACGAAGAGACATAGACAAAGAAAGAGAGAAATAGAGAGACCGTCAGAGAAGGACATAAAGACAAAGACAGTCAAAGAGTTAGAGACAAAAAGAGACTGACAGACAGACAGACAGAGGCAGACAGGGAGACAGAGACACACAAAGGACCACAGACAGAGACAAAGAGAGAGAGACAGAGAGACACAGCAGGGTGTGTGTGTGTGTGTGTGTGGGGAGGTGTGTGTGTGTGTGTGTGCAACAGATCTTTTGGTTGTTTTTCAGTTCAGTTATAATTTCCTCTATAAATCTGGATCAATAATAAACCTCGGCGTTTACATGCGTGTGTTTCGGAAACTTTTCCCGTCACTGATTTCTGACTTCATCACCTAAACCAGCTCCATGTTCTCGCGCTGCATGGTGTTCTCTCTCTCTCTCTCTCTCTCTCTCTCTCCCGCATCGTTACTGTTTCATCTAATGATTTAATTGAGGCTTTGCGTTAATAATCACGGGTTACGTGATGGCAGGATGTAAATCCATAACAACCCTCATCCTTCATCCGTCTGTTTTTATGAGCGCTCTCTCCTTCTCTCAGCCTGCTTACGCAACATGGTCACTCATGTGGCATCACGTTTTATTTCATACTTTTAACGCTCTGCTCTTTTATACCCTTCTGGCTTCAGCCAAGAACAAATTACAGCCGATATTCAGATTTCTTTTTATTTTATTGCGCTCGTTTTCCGCAGTGTCAGTCTGCCCCTGCTTGGACCCTATCCATGTGTGTGTGTGTGTGTGTGTGTGTGTGTGTGAGTGTGTGTGTATGTGTGTGTGTGTGAAGGGTGTTGGGGGCCTTATCGCAGGTTTGAGCTTCCAACCAGGAGAGGAAAAAAAGTTTTGGCACCCATAAAGGAAATGCACAGATGAGCCTCCGGTGTTCCTGGGAAGAAAGTCCTCTCGCCAAGGCAGCTTGTAAGGACTTGAGAGTGAAGACTTCCTGTAAAACCTTGGATACAGTGTACGACTTCCAAAATCCGAACAGATTACGAAGTGACGGCATCGCTCTTTTTCCCACTGAGTCGACTTAACACTTCACAGTTTGCTTTGTCTTCTCTGAGAGCCATATTTCTGCAGCACTTCTGAGCCAAATATACGAAGCTACGTACAAACACTCGTTTCCTCGCCAGTTTCTCTTTATTCTCTCTCTTTTGAAGTTTATAAGACAAAAATATTGCAGCTTGTCACGTGATTGAGAAACAACAAAGAAGAGTATACTTCTCTGTCCTACAGCCTTCAAAGTTACAGCTTTATCTCTGACACTGGAGACTCCTTCCATACGTGTAACATAAATGCATTTCTCCTTACAGCATTTCTCCTTTATTACATCCCCGATTTTATGTTGATTGTGGACCGTACGAATCCTGTGAACTTCTTGTTAATATAAAAAGTATACTGTATATATAACATATCTGGAGTTTGCTTAGAAATTAATAGTAATATGTAGCTTGATTTTATTTCACATTTTTTTCCTAGAAATTTTTATATCAATAAGTATATAAATAAAATTTTGATTTATTGTTAAATACTCACACTGAAAAATAAATAAAGTTAAACTTAAAAGGTATGCAAGAACGTATGAAAATATGTTACAAGCAAAAATTTAACTGGTCACCAAAAGTACGGTTATCCTTGATTGTGTGTGTTAAGGTAATACATGCTTATTTTATTTAAAATATATTTCTAATTCAATAAAAAACTGAATATAAAGCAGGCAATACTAAGACCCACAAGTCATTCTGTATCATTGAGGATGTCTGGTCCGCACATTTACACACCTTTACAAATGTCCGCATGTGTATATAAATTCCAAATTTAATATTCAATTAACTAAAATAAACATGAAACATGCATCAGAAGTAATATCTGCGATTTTGTCAGGTTTTTGGCTTATGAGGACATCTGGTCCCCACAAGTACAGCAATACCTGAGTGTGTGTGTGTGTGTGTGTGTGTGTGTGTGTGTGTGTGTGTGTGTGTGTGTGTGTGTGTGTGTGTGTGTGT
>JAQMYL010000002.1:1155243-1157800 GCA_030014365.1 Clarias pachynema | reverse complement strand
CTCGTAAACCAAGACTTGTTCGTTTTCCAAGTCAAAATTTTATCTACATCTATCTATCTATCTATATTTTTTGTTTTATTTATCCATGTTTTTTTGTTTAAATCTAAGGATGTTTCTGGATTTCTGCTGCTTTTTTTTTTTTACCTTCCATTTTTTTGCTCATCATTGTGTCTTTCAGTTATCTTTAGCCTCAGCGATCAGTCTCTCTGAATTTGCTCCTGTTCAGAGTTGACTCGTTTTCTTGATTCCAATAGACTTCGAGTCTTTAAGTAAGACTTACGATACCTTAAGCCGGTTTCACTCTGTGTGATTTCAGTGGTATTTTGAGATTATTACTCACTACACTGTACGAGATCCCAGTAAGATCCCGGCCTAATTCTGTAACAGACTGTGTGATAAGCTGTGTTCTCCATGTCAGATTATACGATGAAGATCCTCTTACAACAGACCTGCGATTAAATAAAATGGCTCTTCTGTGTACTGCTCACATCATAAATCAGCACGATCTGGAAATCAGTGAACATAAGGTAATAAAATGATTTACTTTTCCAGTTGCATGTTTATATTTCTCCACTGCTGTATTTGTAGCTGTACCATGAGTTTGGTGTTCTCTGATTGCCATAGCAGTACTCAATACAGAAAATAAAATAAAATAAAAATTCAGAGACTTTGCACAGTAAGGTAAAATGTTGAGGTTGATCATATCCTGTGATGTGAACAAACATCACCGTCATCTGCTTGCTAGAGCTGGGTGTCAGATTTATTATTTTTTTTTTTTTAATTAAGTAGCTTAGTTTTTAGTGAATACCATCAAATCAGAAACCTCTCCAGGCCAACACAAGATGACTGGGAGGGATAACTGTGTAGGTAACTACTGTAGCATATCAGTGAAGTTGGCTTGCTAAATAAGAATCCAACAGGCTTAGTTTGTTAGTTAAGAAGCTCACGGCAAAATCTGTATGAAGAACATGAGTTGACCAGCTCTATGTTCTTACGAAGAAGTTGCCTGTAATGGACAAGCTTAACCATCTAACTATATTAAGCTAACAATTGAGTAGATTGGAATCTGTTTATCCAGCGTTTCAGCTTCTTCTGCTATGATGGCATTCTCATATAGTTTAATTAGAAGTGTTAATAATAATAACATAATGTTACATCATGAATGTCGCCCATAATCAACACCTTTGTAAAAGACTTCCAGGAGATTTCATTTTCTCAGATACTAAATTTCTATGAGATGTAAATTTATATCCAGTCGTTGTGGGCAAGATCACTGCTTAGCATCATTTAGCCTCTGACAGAACATGAAGCCATGAAGGATAGTTCTTGGCTTGTTATGGAATTTGAACATAAATTTAAGTTAATAGCATTATTTTTACATTAGTTCTAATCCATAATAATAAATATGGATGGGGGAAAACATTGAAATTTGAAACATACCGTTACCAAAATGTCCAATATGTATCTCGTGATACACATACTGTATGGTGTGGTCTCCATTACACCAGCAACCTTCTTATTTTTTGCAATTAAGAAAACAGAATGTAAGTCTCATAGAACTTAAAGGGTACATTCTGCAACACGTGTGTAAAGTACACCAGTGCAAATGGCAAAACACACACGTAAGCCTTATATAGTATATGTGTCTCATTCCTAACATCATACTGAGTAGCAGAGAATGCAGGATTAAAAAAATAACATCTAAATCTACAGAGAGAGATAAACTGATCAGTCATGACATTAAAACCTAATGTTAGAAGGCTATTTAATTCATTCTTTTTTTTGATGGATTTTTTTAAATATAATTTTGCACAGATGAGGTCGTCTCATAACATTGTTAATTGTTAATTGATTTACTTGTTTCTCCAAAGCTGTAGTTTTATGCCACTTAATCAATTAAGTTCATTCCACTCAAAAGACATTTTTAAAGACCAACTGAGCATCTTTTATATTATTGGTCTCATTGGCCTCAAATTGTAATTTACAAATAATTTATTACTTAAAGAATAATTCTTTTAAAAACAATCCTGAAATGTAATTAGAGATGAGTGCAAAATTTGACGTCTCTATTTAATAATAAGTGTATGTTCAAATAATAAATATTAATAAATATAATAATTTATTTTTGAAAATAAAATGTAAAAATAAACATTAATAATAAATATTAATTAAACTAGTTTAATGTTAAATTGAAATAATACAATAATACAAAAAAATATTATAATAAAATATAAATAATAATAATAATACATTTGATTTTATTGTATTCATATACAGTGGCAATAAAGGCTATCTAACTAAGGATGTGTTTGGATTTCTGCTGCTTTAAAAAAAAAAAAAAAAAAAAATTTACCTCCCATTTTGCTGATTTTTGAAATATAATTTTGCACTTTTCTGCATAGATGGTGGTACTTCAATCAAACCAGTAACAGAAACCAAAAAGGTGAGAAAGAAGAATAAAGCTCAGATACTCTGCAATGATCCATCATTATTACTGAACTTTTAATTGTATTCTGAACACTATATCATGTATTGAGTCATACCAAGGAAAAACAAC
>JAQMYL010000002.1:1140243-1150243 GCA_030014365.1 Clarias pachynema | reverse complement strand
GTACATTTGCTTTTGTTTTCCTGAGAACCAGAAAAGAGAAAGAATCATGTTTAAACTTTCAAATATGAGCAAAGAGCGTGTGTGTGTGTGTGTGTGTGTGTGTGTGTGTGTGTGTGTGTGTGTGTGTGTGTGTGTGTGTGTGTGCACACTATAATACTAACAGTGAAGTTTGGACCCTACATGATGAAGCTTTCTATTTATATTAAAATGAGCGACTCGTCCTGAGGGAGACATTGAGGAGAATCAGACGACAAACACTGTGTGTGTGTGTGTGTGTGTGTGTGTGTGTGTGTGTGTGTGTGTGATAAAAGAGCACCCAGGAGAAGAACAGCAACAGCCAAAAAGGCAACTCTTCATCCAAAGTGGCCCTCTGGAGCCGAGCTGTAGATATAAAACACACACGGCCGTAAAAACACAACGCTAACACGCGGCGCTGACAGGGAAGAGCAAAGCATGCTGGGATACAGAGGCTGACTCCAGCTGACGCCTAGCGCAGAGCTCCTGAAGCTGAGTGTGTTTCTGCACCAGCGTGTCCTTAGTGGTTTTATTCCACAGGAAGTACGTTCTTATATATACTGTATATACTGTATATATATATATATTAAAATGAAACGCTTTGTATATAATTCTGCTTCATGAGTTAGCTGTTGATTAATTCTCCATAACAGAAGCTCTGACTGTTGCACAGGATGACGGCCAAACTGTACATTATCATTTCTATAGCAACAACCTGATTAAACAACCATCGCTGGTGTGGTGAAGTTTTCGGTCACACGAAGGGAAGGAGTCTCCAGTTCCAGCACTCTGTACCTTAAAGTTCAGTTTATGCTTCTTTGCAGTTTCTCAGTCACATGACAAGCTGTGATTTTTGTCTTGAAGAGAGAGAATAAAGAGAGAGAGAGAGAGATGGGGAACGAGTGTTTGTAGCTGCTATAACGTCAGTGATGTAACTTGTTTCATGTAAATTTAATTTCATAAAAGCTCCATTGTGTTATTCATTACGTTGATGGCTGTTGTAGAAAATTCCATTGCACTCAAGTCACTCATCATCTATACAACATTAACCTGTATTCAGGGTCACGGGGGCCTGAAGCCTATCCCAGGAGGTTTAGGGCACGCGATCCAATCCATCGCAGGGCACACACACACACACACACACACACACACACACTCACTCATTCACACAATTCGGGCAATTTAGGAACGCCAATTAGCCTAATCTGCAGGTCTTTGGACTGTGGGAGGAAACTGGAGTACCCGGAGGAAACCCACCAAGCACGGGGAGAACACAGAGACGGGAATCAAACCCGGACCCTGGAGGTGCGAGGCGACAGCGCTAAATTCCATTACAAGGAAATGTTAATTCAGAAAAAATTTATGTTTGTTTCTAAAATTGTCACACACACTACACATTATGCTGTTAAAGGAAACTAATCACAGACCAACAGCGCCGTTCATGTCACCCCACTGACGCGGAGCATTTTACAACCTCAAACTATGTTCTTGCTAATCATGTATTAATGAAAAAATATCAGGTGATTGTTTTTACCTGTTTAAAAGTTCTTCAATTTAATGCTAAAATGCATCCAGAAACCTGATTTTATTTCGCCACATACCTTTTCATCACACGCATTTAACTCGAACAGCGCTGTGGCGTGTTTTGGTTTTAGCCGTTTTAGCTTTTAGCTAACACCTCTCCTTCTCTCTCACTCTATGTGGTGATGGACAGCTTGAACTATATCTCATTACGCTCTAATCCCTCTCTGAAAAGTCATTCGTGTTCGCATCGATACCAAACAGCAGAGTGGGAAAAAACCCTCCACTCCTCCACACCCCATCACTCCTTCCAACTCTCTCTCTCTCTCTCTCTCTCACCCGCTCTCTCTTTCTTTTTTCCTTTCTGATCTGACCACGCCATGGCCTGAGCCTGCCTGGTTAATTAAACTCAAGGGTGAGGCGTTATTTGTGGGAAAAAATCCAATTATTTCTCCTTTCTGAGGAGCGAAAAAGGAGCTAGAGAGTGAGAGAGCGAGGGAGGAGAGACGGCCACTTCGGCCTCTTCAGAAGCGCTGATTAGACGGACGAGTGCAGCAGGTCGACGACTCGAAAGGAAATGTTTCACACATGTTAAAGCTGCACTGTCGCTCAATTACACCTAACGCTACTAATCATATCTTATCAGTCATCTCTTTTACATCTGTTGTTGTTGTTATGTTTTTCTTTTATGTAGAGAAAACAATCATTCACTGGTTTGTGTTTGGAAAAACTTGTGTTAACAAATTTTATACAAAAAAAAAAAAAAAAAAAAAAACAGGAACAAAACAGTGAGATTCTCCAACCAGTAACAGCGTTGGCCATGTTTTTTTATTCCAAAAGGTTGATTCCAAATTTCTGCCATTTATTACGTGTCTCCAAAAAATTTTATTCTTCAGTCAAAACATTTTCAGAGAAAAGATGACTGATGCTAAATTAGCCATTTTGTAATTTACCTACCTAGTATATCATCTTACCAGACTATATCAATCAGTCAAAAATGGAATAAAAAATGCTTAGCATTTCTTTTCTTTTTTTTCTGTAAAAAAAAAAAAGCTAAGCGTTTTCCTGACAGGTTACTTGGCTTAGTTTTCATTCAGCCATCTTAAGTTAGCTTTTCTCTTATAAGGTTAGCTAGCACATGACTCCACCAGCTTGTTTTTACAACAAGACCTCCATACAAGTTTAATCTATTAGCATACCGTAGCTCTAGCATTTACCTTTCAGGAAACTAAAATTCTAGCAGAGATTAGCATTTCTGTCTGACTGATATAAGCTGGTAAAATGGCTAAAATGATATACTAGCAGGCTAAATTAGCATCAGTAATCTTTTCTCGAAAAATGTTTTAATCTGAATTCTTTTTCCAACAGCTAAAGAAAGCCAAAGCGGCAGGAAAAAACGGCTAACAACGATCGATTGCGACAATAAAAACAGAAAATTGGAGAATTAGGAATTCCATCTGTCTCGTATCAAATGCCATGACATTTGTTTATTTATTTATTCACCTGTCACATGTCATAGCACCAGGTCACACTGATGGGTGTGTGTGTGTGCGAGACGTAATTTCTCTTTGATGTCTCCGTAGGGAGCGCCCGCACCGCTAATCTGGCGCTCGGTGTGTGAACTTTAACCCCAGTAGGGTCACTTTCTAGCAGCCGCCCTAATCCCAGATAGTCAATAGACATAGGGCGCGAGGGCACGCCTGAAAATGAGCACACACACACACACTTGAGATGAGCTCATTTCAATACACAGTGAGTGCTATTGATGTGTAAAAGAACACACACACACACACACACAACACACAACACAGGAGGATCCACTTTCATTGCGGGGGTGGGGAAGGCATTTGTGTGGTGGTATTGACAGTCACACACACTCTCACACACACACACACACACACACACACACTGTCAAGTACGTAGCTCATACATATTCTCTCAGGCGAGCGCTAAGTCTCTAAAGGCTAGCCAAGTGAGTGAAACATGGAACTTTAGCTTTAGCTGCTCGCTTCATTTATGTGTGACAGACACCCACACCTACACACCTATTTACACACACACACACACACACAAACACACACAAACACGCACACACTTTGTTACATACAGTTTTATTCGAGAGGACACCAGTGACAAAGGTAATCATTTGCAACCCGTTAGCATGATGCTACGCTATATCTGTAGAACGAGTGTTATTCAAATTGTCAGATGAACTCGGAAGCTACATTTACAAAAAAATAATTATAAAAGCAAATAGACTGCAGGCTGAACGATTATGAAAATATATTTGTTAAAAGGAAAAGTTTTCAGTGACGCGAGTCATTAAAGTGTCTTCAGGTAACAGAATCAGAATTCAGCATGAGCGGGTTGAAATATCTGATATTACATACAGTACAGTAGGTATACACACTGCACACATAACACATAGTGCTACTGCATTTATTGAATCACAGGGAATCTGATCGAGTGAACTCTCTGAACAACAGAGTCATGATCAAATGATTCACTGATTCAAACTCTGACACGCTGATCAACACGGGTGTGAACCTCAGTTTTAATTACGTCCTGCATCATGACAGGTCTCATTCATAAGCAAATGATTCACTGATTCTCACATACTGTCACTTAGAGATCAAGAACTAATCACAGTCATAATTCACTGATTCCAATCACAGTCAAAACTAAATGAGTCAAATTCAGACTTTCTGATTCAGTCTGAAATGAATTTAGAACTATTGTAAGTTGGCAAAACCATCTAGGAACCTCTGTAGTCCAACTAGGGACTGTGGAGGCCAGTAGTGGTTACCGCTGTATTTATTCCCATTTTTACAACATTCACACAATTCGGCCAATTTAGGAACGCCTATTAGCCTAATCTGCATGTCTTTTGACTGTGGGAGGACACCAGAGAACCCAGAGGAAACCCACCAAGCACGAGGAGAACACACACACAGACCTGAAGTGAGAATCAAACCCATGACCCTGGAGGTGCGACACCGCAGTGCTAACCACTCAGTCACCCTGTAAATACTGTAGCTTTTGTAAAGAATATTCATTTTTATTTTTAAGTAGATAACAACAGCTGCTCTAAAGATATGGGTGGAAACTCACTTAAGATTACAGAGCTAAATTGGGGAGGAGAGAGAGAGAGAGAGAGAGAGAAAACGAGTGTGTGGATGAGTTTTTCTCTCGAGGGAGGAGGAGAGGTCAGTCCACTCTAATAGGAAATAGTGATTAAGGTCAGAATGGGCATATTATCACCGCTCTGTGTGTGTGTGTGTGTGTGTGTGTGTGTGTGTGTGTATTGGGTCAGGGTTAAACACATGGCTGTGTGTTTTAGGCCTCAAGGTTAAATTTACAGTAGTGTTGTGTGTGTTTTAAAGGTGAAGGTTAAAGTTTTTGTTTTTTCCGTTTTTTGACATGTTTTTTTCTCTCCCTGGAGTCGCGTCACATGATTGATGATTTGCGGCTGCAGTTACAGTTCAAAAGCTGCGATTCATTATTTTGTCTGTGTAGCGCATGGGAGCGGTGGTGTTGGGTTTAATGCGGAACAGCAGCAGCGAGCCTCGAATCACCAAATAGCTGCCAGATTTCTAACTCAAGGAAAACTCTCTCTCTCTCTCACACACACACACACACACATACACACACAATTTCTCAAGAAGAATTCAGTGGAGTCAATTATTTACATTCCCCTTAAAGGACTTAAAAGGTGACATTTTTTAAACAATATAAAAAGATATATATAATGATTGAAGATTTATTTTTTCAAATAAATTAGTTTAGTGCCATTAAAAACTAAAATAAAATGTAAAAAATCTGCTTACTTAATTTAGATAGATAGATAGATAGATAGATAGATAGAACAGTGTAAAAATCTCCTGACAATAAATAAATAAGGTACAACATAAGGTTAATTTAATTAGTTAGATTAGATTCTTTTACATACTAAAATATTACTTTTTGCAGTGTAGACAGATACTAGAGATAGATAGATAGATAGATAGATAGATAGATAGATAGATAGATAGATAGATAGATAGATAGATAACTCTTCATCTCTACTCACTTTTACCATTCGAATCAATAAACTCTATGAATATACATGAATATGCAAATTTAAGTATACTTCACCTATCAAAATGAATCAATATTAAAGCATCGCTATCTTGTTATCTAGAAACCAATGATAAAGTCATTTCGGTCTCATAGTCCTGAGTTTTATACTTTGATTGATTTGTTTAAAGGCAAAAAAAACTGGTTAACATGGCAGCCATGATGGTTTTCTATTTTTTTCAATTGTTTTCAAATGAGATGTGATTGGATAAAAGCTGTGGGGAGTATTTAGTGACATCACTAACTGGCTAAGAAATAGTAAACTCATTGAAATGTCTTGGCGTTAAGAGTAGGGGCAAAAGTGGGCGGGGCAACTGAGGATTTCCGATATGTAACCAGGAGATACGTATGTAATTAGGATTGGTTCCTGATGTTTGACTTTTGTTCCTGCCTGTGATTCATTTGGTTACTAAAAACAGGCCACGCCCACAAACACCAAACTACAAGTTACACAAGCGACTTGCCGCGTGCTAGCATGAACACAGGTATGTGTCTAACTTTCATCCTGAGCACGATTAGTTTTTTTTATATTTTAATGACATTAAAATTTTCTGGATGAAGCTCCTATGATGATTTGATCACGTGCATAACCGAGACACGGACTCTGAGATTAGCCAGATATGCTCTTCTAATCACGGTGGAAACTCTGTAGGGTCTAAGATCCTAAAGAGAACAAAAAAAATAAAAAATCTCCAAATGTCAGTCAGGCGATAATTACGTCTCGTCAGGTGCAGAGATTGACGGACAGACAGACGGGTAAATTGATAAATAGATAACTTTGACCTTTGGGCTCTTTGGAAATTTCACTTACAGCTCAGAATTCAAACTGTTTATTAACAAGCGAATGGTTTGTGTGTGTGTGTGTGTGTGTGTGTGTGTGTGGATACATTCAGAGAAAAATAAATTAGGACGAGCTCCCGGGTCGTCTCTGTCCAATCAGATGACCAAAGATTAGTCTCCATAATTATAGTAAAGGGCAGCGGGGTTGATATGAGAGCAGGTCGGAGGTCGTGGCCGGTATAAGTGATTCTCTGCTGGAGTCTAATGCCGAGCCTCGTCTCCATTCCGCCTGCTGATTGCCGGCTGTCACATTCCCGTCAGCTCATGTAAATTGCGTCTGGCAAGAGATGAAGGGGGAAGTGAGTGTGTGTGTGTGTGTGAGAGAGTAAAATGGGAGGGGGGGGGGGTATTACTGTCTGTCCAGCCAAACCGACTCTTCCCTCTCCGACGTTCCCGTTACCGGATCCGATGTGTCCGTAAATGGTTTCTGGTGGCAATCTGAAGAAGGACATTTTGGTCTCATCCTCTTTAATAGGTTGTCCTCCTCGGGCTAAAATTTAACAGCCCCGACATGGCCTAAGGCGGGCGATAAAAATTCAATAATTCGTCCCGGGGGTCAGAGTCCTGTCATTTTTTTTTTTGATGGGGGTGTAATTATTCCACACTAACGCTGAGAGATAGCCTTTCTGGAGAGGTGTGTGTGTGTGTGTGTGTGTGTGAGGGGGTGGATTTGTTTATATGTGTGTGTGTGTGTGTGTGTGTGTGTGTGTGTGTGTGTGTGTGTGTGTGTGTGTGTGTGTGTGTGAAATTTGACAGGTTTGCAACCTTCACAAGTTCCTCCAAGCTGAAGTGTATAACTATTTCAGTGAATGCTTATCATACTGTATCATCCAGAACATTTATGACAAATTAAAGGAAAAAACTTCATTGATTGGACGTTACAAAAGGAGGTTGTTAAAAGTCGTGTATCAAAAGTGGAAGCTCGTATGATGACTGTTTTGACCTCCATGGACCTGCGTTTCCTGTCCATTTCACACATTATGTTACAATTAGAGTTAATTAACTTTATCTCACGCTGAAATCAGGTGAAGCTTTTCGTCTTCAGGATCCGTTTGATCCGATGCGTGATGGACCCTACCGCAAGAACGTCGAGTCAGGAACACACTCTAGACCAAACGCCAGATCTCCACACACTTGTTGTGTAATGCAACACTGTAATGACACAGTCTTGTACTGGATCCTGTTCAACGCTACGAATGTTCACATCTGTATTCGGATTTAAACCCAAAGTGGGCGTGGTTTAAACTGGAGTGATGTGTATCAGGATGTGGATTCTGACTCTGACACGACATCAACCTCGTTTGTAAAATGACGCTTTTTGCACTTTATATATTATAATATTTTATAACTGATTACTTGGTTAAATCTACACAATAGAAACAAATCAGTCCTCTGATTAACTCTGAACAGGAAGTTCATGCTAATTGTATGTAAATTGTATGTTAATTTAACATGGCCTTTTTTCATTCAGTTCATATCTGACTGATGATTAGTTTTGTCCATGTGGAATATTCTCGTAAACATTCTCGGAGTGCATTTGCAGAGGCAGCACACAACATCCACGTCCATGTATACACACACACACACACACACACACACACACACACACATATACATCTCTCTATTGATCCCCATATATGTCAAAAATCAACGAGCGTAATTCTCCATAAAACGTCGCTGAAAGGAGGAAAATTGAAAACGAGGCGAGTGTGTCCCCTCGGAGACGGAGGCGAAACCGAGGCGGGCCGCGCACCTTGTCAGTTTTTATATGACATTATTATTCCGAGAGTCATAAATTCCAGGCATGTTAAGATCTCAGACAACAACAATATGAGATTCAATCAATGCGCCGCTCCCCGGAGGCCACGCTGCCAGGTGACTTCCTTCCAAAGAAAAAAAACACGCCGCAGGATTTCTGCATAATTGCACTCCTGCGTTTCATCGAGTTAATGTGAAGGAGCACAGAAAAACACGGGTTCATAAAATCCGGCTTGTGGGTGGCAGAGTGAGCGGGATGCGTCTGAGGGTGGGGATTTGTGTTGTTCTGATTTTACACCCGTTTACAGACCGAGACTCGAGGAGAAGTGAGTGTGCGAGGTGTAAAAGTCATCGCGGATGAAGAGAACATAATGAAGAGGAGGTGGAAAGAGGAATAGATGATTATGTATTCAAGACTCCGCCCACTTACTGTACAGCCAAGTCTACAGCTATGTCTCCAAACACATCTAAGGTAACCATAACAACCAGGAGATACTCAAGCCAAAGCTGTATGATGTGGAATGTTCTGGTTTGTATCATAAAATTTTGCAGCGTATTTTTGCACCATCTAAGTTACTATGTCAATACGTAGGGCACCTTTTTTTGGTTTAGTTTTTTTCGTACGTTACAGCTCATACCAATGAATTTGCTGCTATCATCTGCTGATGTCATCACTAGGGGGGGGGGGGGGTTTGGGGGGTTGTTGCCTGTGATTTTATCCCTAATTTAGTCATGTCCAGTTCCCACCAGTCATTAGGGCACTAATGTGATTAGTGCACTTCCAAATCAAGCCTAAACTACTACTATAAGTCAGAGAGGGCCAAAGACTATTACGTTTTTCCTCTGAACCATGTGATGCCAACCAGCCACATCTTTTCGAACTGCCCCCTCACACTCTGTTGGTGGCGGCGTAACACACTTGGAGGACATCGCTATACGCTCCTTCCGCTTGCGTCAGCTCACGAATGCCCATGTGAGAGCACAGAGTAACATCCAATCAGCTCTCTCCAGGTCCCTGGCTGCGACTCTAGGAGGCTATCGCATTACGCAGGAATCGAACTAGCGATCTCCAGATGATAGGGCCGAGCAGTTTACCACTGCGTCCCCTTGGGAGCCCCTCAGGATCCTGACATCTTTAAAAGAAAATTTTTAATTCAACAAGATTATGGTTGTTTCTAATTTACATTTTTTTCAAATCCTGTCTTTTAATATATCTCAGTTTGTTCCTAGTTAGCATTTCTATCTGGCTGCTTGTTGCCATGGTTACTCAGCTAGCTATTAAACCTCTGTGGCTGGAAAAAAGTCAAACACAAATCGGATGTCATCCTGGAAAATGGTTCATATTTACGATCTACTTTGAGGACTAGAGGTTCCTCTGAGGAGTATGGAAGATCTAAAAAGCACAAGACGAATATGCAATTAAAAAAGACACCTTGTTTATCAGGTGCATAAAGTTTTATTTTGCTTGAATGTTTTCTGAGACAAAGACAAAGGTGCAGAGATAAAAAAAATAATAACAATTTGCAGGTAGGGGGTGTGGCCTAACATCTTAGAATTAGTCAGTTAGTCTTTCAAATTATCTAAAGAATGAGACAAGTTTATGCTTTAATGTTGAGCTCCACACTGATTGGTCAGAAGATAAGATGTTGATTAATTCTCTATAACAGCAGCTCCTTCTTCTTTGTCTTTCAGCTGTTCCCTTTCAGGGGTCGCCACAGCGAATCATCTGCCTCCATCTAACCCTATCCTC
>JAQMYL010000002.1:1070350-1083292 GCA_030014365.1 Clarias pachynema | reverse complement strand
CTGTGACCTTCAGATCAGGAGTCTATTGTCATAACCAATGACCTGGCCAGCTCTCTCTCACACACACACACACACACGTATATATATATATATATATTAACACTCAGCACTTCACACTCAGATTTAATGAGGTGTAAAAGACCTCATCACACTGACATGTGTTTATTACACAATCCAAAGCAAGAAGAATAACGCTTCTGAGAACTTCATCTCGCATCCCTTATAGAACCGGATCTCTTCTGAACATCTGTACTATTTTAGAACTAAATTAAGGACCCTAATGATCACTTTATCTCACCTATCCGGGGAACCTTTAAAGTTCATCATGGAACATGGTGCAGTAAAAATTAGCACTCTAACCGGTTTATCCTTCTGAAGAACCCTTGTAGATTCTTTGTAGCATTCAAAAGCTATCCAGGTAACCTTTGAGGAATCAACAATTTTTAATAAATACCATGGAACCAACCATGGGTACAGAACTACTAACCATCCGAAGTGGAACCAAGGAACCATTTTTATATGTGTAGAACCAATAAGAACCAATAAGAAAAGCAAGGAACTCCTATTTAAGAGTATAGAGCATAAAGAACCCCCAGGGAAGGTTTTACCATTAAGAGTGTACCATTAACACCCTAAAGAACCCTAAAAGAGCCTTTGGTTCTGTTCTGAATCGTAATCTGTAGATCAATGTCTATTTAAATATTTCAGATATTAAACATTTCTTTTAAAGTCACATTGTGTTACTGTACACACACACACACACACACACACACACATACTTGCACCAGTCACTCCCAGCACAGAGATGAACTTCACCTCATGACTCATTTATCACACACACACACACACACACACACACACACAACTCATGAATGTGGCTCTGTGACTTAGTGTGTTAACAAATTTAGCCCCTCATTTATGTGTTAAACACACACACACACACACACACACACACACACACACACATGAAATTTAACGTTGTACCAGGCACGGATGGCGCTATGTGTGTTTGCAAGTGTGTGTGTGTGTGTGTGTGTGTGTGTGTGTGTGTGTGTGTGTGTGTGTGTGTGTGTTTTAGTTTCTCCATCACTTGATCTGAAAACTGATGTAAAATTTTTGTTTAAAAAAAATTTCTATTTTGAGTAACTGACCAAGACTCTCCTCTGAGTAGAACCTCTATCTGGAAGCTAAGAGCCCCTGAGGAACCCTGGAAGAGCCTTAGTGTATTAACATTCTCCAAACTCCAAGTTCATCATATTTCCTCTATTATGAATAATAATAAGGGTTTTCATTAGACATTTAAAGGCCGTTAGTGACCTGAAAACGTTCCACATGTATGGGTTACGCCAGAGGTACAACTGGAGAACTCATAAATAAAAAAAAAATTTTAATGGACCCCATACATAACTTTTAGATCTCTTAGGGAAAAAAAACAATGGGACGATTTCTAGACAACATCTAGAACCTTTAACACAGAGATTCTTTTTACCTGCACAAGATGGTTCTTGAAGGTTTCTCAGTGGTTTCTTAAAATGCTTGTGGTATAAATAAGTATCGGTTTCCTGTTCGACATGCAAACATATCTGATAATGTTGTAAAACACAGAACCCTTTTTTTCTTTTTCTTTTTTAGATTTTGTCAGGCATTTGTCCTCTCTTGGGAGGTTCGTTAAGGGTTGTTCAGATAATAAGCAGGTTTGTTTGCTATCCTAAGAAAGTGAGTCCTTGCAGAGGATGAAACAGTTTGTTACAGGGGTTTGTTCTTTGTGGAACCTTTATGGAGAAGTTAATAAGTGTTGAAAAACTCCTGAAAAAAACTTAGAAAAGATTTGCAGCTTTACTGCTGACTGAAACTGGAGGCTCCTTCCAAAAATGTTCACTCAGTTACAGAAAGCATGATCACATGAATGATAACACATATTTACAATGAGCTGTTGCTATAGAAACGATAACGCTATTAATTTATACCCGCATTAGTGTCAGAGCTGCTGCTATAGGGAACACCTCCCGACCAATCAGAACGCAGAACTCAGCAGGCTATTTTGAAGTGACGGACGTTTTGTGAGAGAGGTATAAAGACTGACAGATGCTCATCTTCGTAAACCGTTCATCGTGAACGTTACAGAGTGCGCGGCCGAAGCTTAGCGCCTCGCCAAGTCATTTTGTGAAAGGATCAGTTGCTTTCATGTCTAAATATAAAACCAGGAGCGGGACGGCGTCTCTCAGAGATTTACGACGCTCAGCTCCGATCGCTCAGAACCTGGCCGGATTAAAGGACGAGTTTATTTTATGACGGCGGTGTGTTAGGAGCCACTGGGGAACTAAACACAGACGCTAACGTCCACTTTCATCCACTTTCATTTTTCACCCAGATTATCGACTCTTACAGCTTCTCTCCGAGGTGTTAGGTTTGATGTCAGATTTTATTTGTGGCTCCATAAAGTACAGAGAGATGCTTAGACAGAAAATCAGTCACTGGAAGTGTTTAGCATATTTTTTGCTAAATTAAAAATTATAAAATTTTATCCATGGTACACTTTTATCACTCATCATCTGCATATTTATTTATATAAAAATTCCTGACTATATGCTATGATCAGTGTTGGGGGACGTTACTTTTTGAAGTAACTAATTACATTACAAAATTACTGTCTTTAAAAAGTAATCAGTTACATTACAGCGTTACTTTCTGAAAACTGAAAACTCCTTTGTGATTCCTCATGCATATTGTTTTAGTCAAGACCTTTATAATTATTCTACCATCATCACTCAGCCAAGTTTGACCCATAATCTGTTAACCACTAATACCCCGATCTAATACCCCTATCTCACCTACTAATACCCCGATCTAATACCCCTATCTCACCTACTAATACCCCGATCTAATACCCCTATCTCACCTACGCGGTTGTAGGAGCCCACAAGGAGGATAAACTGGATATGATTTTTAAAGTATAACTCGAACACTATCTGTCATATACACTGTAGACAATTCACTGCCAGGCCTGTAGAGGGCGGAACCTCTGATGTACATTTGAACTTCTTCTTCTTCTGTTGTTCTGTTCATTTCCTGTTTATTGTTAGTATTTTAGTTTAAATAAAGAAATTCAGCATTTTCACCCGACTCCTAAAAGCACTACGGTACAATAATGTTTCTGAAGGACGTTAAGCGTTAATATGTCAACTGGTGTTATTTTTTTAAATTAGCATTTTGTCTTGCGCCGATGTCACAGAAGATGTTACGGATGATGTTTTTGCTAGTGCTAATAAACAAACAAAATAATATATAAAAAATAATATAACTGTTTTCATTTTCCAGTGGTGTGCTTATCTCATGTGTTTGAGCAAATGTTTTTCAGATTTTCTTGCCAGCGGCACGGTGGTATAGTGGTTAGCTCTGTCGCCTTGCACCTCCAGGGTCCGGGTTCGATTCCCAGCCATGTGGGTGCTTGGTGGGTTTCCTCCCACAGTCCTACAGTCCTGCAGATTAGGCTAATGGATGTTCCCAAATTGCCTGTAGTGTGTGTGTTCCTTGTGATGGATTGGTACCCAGTCCAGGGTGTACCCTGCCTCATGCCCTAAGTCTCCTGGGAAAGGCTCCAGGTCCCCACAACCCTGTATAAAGGATAAAGCAGTATACATAGGTGGTGAGTGAGTGAGATGTTCTTGTAATCCTGCACAGAAGATTAATGGAAACGCTGCATTTAATGTTGGACTCATAGTCCCAGAATGCAATGCAGCTCTGGTAACACTGAGGTCTACTGTGGTTGTGGACCAGAAGCAACTTGAACTGAATAATTTAAATGCGAATATGTGAAGAGACTGTGTTTATTTAAGTTGAAGTGTTTCCGAAGGGCATTGTGGGTAATGTAGTTAAGATCAAACATGTCAATTGTGGGTAAATCAAGTTGTCAAAGAGTCAAGGTGTGGGTTTTTCAAAGGGAACCTTGTGTCTTTATACGAACAATAAAATGACTCTAGACTCCAGAATCTTTGAGCTAGGATTCATTCTGCTAATTTTGGTGATGAACAAGCGATGGTCGTCATGGTAACGTTAAACTTATCAGGTTTGATGAGAAAACAAAATAAGCTAAAAACCTGCTACATGTTAGGAAGACAGGAGGATGTGGAGGCAGGTTCACATTTGCATATTCATCATGTTTATGCATATTCATAGATCATGGCATTTAAAAATTTCAAACTAGGAAATATGAAGATGTTTTTCATTAAAACATTTTAAACATTCATTACTCTTCAAATATTAGATTTAATGATATAAAGCCAAACCTTTTTGTTATTTCCCCCCCCCCCCCCCCCAAAAAAAGAACTTTTTTAATTTCCTTTTTTTGTTTGTTTTGTTTTTTTCTGGTTCATTAAAAGTCAAATCTCGTCTCGCTTTCCTGTAAAGCTTCTGTGTGAAATATGACATGACGTTCTCCACAAGCTGATGTCTAAGTTTGAAACCCAATCCCACCCGTGTTCCCCGGAGATCAGTGAGATGAGGCGTTTGAGAAACGAGAGCTCAAGCTGCTATTGTTTTTATGTGCACTGAGAACCAGAGGCTTGGCGTGATTGATGTGTTTATGGCGTGTGTTTAAGCAGAACGACTCAAACATCTCTCGCTCAGGCATTACACTCTTCTTCATCCATCACGCTTTCAAAAAATGTCTTTAAATGCTTTCTGGAATAAAAATCAGCGTTTTTGTCCCTTTTTTTCTTGGAGTATTGTGGACATAAACACTTATGTCCATAATAATTACTATAAAAAAATAATAAATAAATAAATACATATTGTAATTTAAATTTTAATGTTTGTTGCTTTAAGGTGAATAGGGAAATGTTTTAAAAACCCATCCTGCACCATTCTTGACTTCATCTAATCAATGCTCTCTAGAATCTATATGTCTTGTTCTACAAGCTTGTTTGAGTTATGGTCACGCCTCCTCACACACACACTAGTGCTTTTTACAACTGAAGTTTATTTCTGTGGAAGGGAGCAGAGTTTGGGTGAGTTGGTAATCATGTGACATAAACACAGGCATGTTTTAGCAAACCTACTAGAATTTTGCTCCCTGATACTAATGCAGGATTCCATCTTGATTGTCCATTTCCAACACTAATAGTCAGTAATATCTTATGATAGACGTTCTTCTTTGGCACTCCATCACCTTTTTGAAACACCAATGTTCGACCTCAGTTCCAACACGTACATCATAAGTCCATACGATAACAAGCACATACTTTTGATTCAGCTAGCTCAATCACTCCATCTCATGAGCAAGCTCTAGATAGCATTACATTTCTACTTACAGGTCTTCCCCGACTTATGAACAAATTCCGTTCGTAAGTCGGATTTGTTCTTACTGTAAGTCATACGCCTTTGACACGAATACACAAAGTAAATCATACCAATCCACTTGACTAAATCTCGGTCCCCTTTCCCCCCACTGCCATCATGTGGCCAAAAACCATAACCATGCCTAAGGAAATGCATTTCACATGTCAGACATGTCAAATGTAACAGTGTTGTCGTGATTTTTTTGCATCTACAAAAGTTTATAGAACTGCAGTCCATTCGTATCTGCAGAATTCAGATTCAGTCTAACATTCAGTCCTGAGTTGGGGACTACCTGCACTTCTGTCCTTGACTCCCATATAAGAGAACACAAGCCCGTCTTAAGATGCAGCAGGCGAGTATGAGCATGTCACCAGGCCTGCCATGCTGGCTTTTGGCACGATTCACTTTCTGCAATCAGAGCGCATGTTAATGGCCCAGAATGACAGTCTTCTGTTCACCACAGCAATTCAGATTTTATAGGATGAAACCCAGGGAGAGGAAGTGGATCTGATTCATAAAGTCCCGGCTCACCAGCCCGGCACACTTTTGGGCACAAAGCCACATTGCCCAGGGAATCTTGTGCCAAGAGATTCTTGGAGAGATTATTGAGTGTTTCTCATAATCCAGGAAGAGCCACTTCTAGATATTTGAAGAGGGGGATACCCAGTGAGTCTGCAGCAGCGCTGAGGCTCAGAAGAACGGATAAGAAACAGGAGCTACCAGAAGCCTCCACAGCCCCACATCCAGCCCAGTGACCTGTAGAGGTCAACATGGTGACATCCACAACTTTGTCCCCAGCTCAGCACCCCAAGTTCAACATGGTAGCCCCACCCTGCCACCACACCCTGCTCTTTCATCACAAGCCCATATCATGTCCCAATACACTCTTTTGCCACAACCTCCGCCTCAATCACACTCTCACCAATGGGCAAAACTTGGCCCCACCAGCCGATGCCAAGTCCCAGCTCGACTTGCACACCAAGTCCCAACCCATCTCCCATGCCAAAGTCCAGACATGATCCCATCCAGGGCCAAAAAGGTAGCCTCCCCAGCAGAATGATAGTTGGAGACTGACATGGCAGCGTTCCCAGCAATGTTCTACTGAGCGGCATGAAGAGCACTCCACCCACCCTGCCAAGGACACCGTCCAGCACACCTAGGAGCACTGCGCTGAGCCCCCCACCACCTACCCTCCTGAGAGCATAACTTCAACACTACTGTATACCTCATTGTGAACTTCTCCCTCCCTTATTGCAGCCTGAAGAACCAAAGTTAGAAAAATTTTTTAAAATGTCTTGGACCACCTCAGAGTGTGGACAGTGCATTGGGAGCCATGTTTGATGGTACTATCATGGAAGCACTTGGACAGCGCAGGACTACACCTTACAGCAGACTCTGCAGGGTGAGTCTAAGGTCAGAGTTCACAGGGTTAGATTTCTGTTTACTTCCTGTTTTGGATTAATGTCACCTGTTTTGAGTTGTCCTTAAATTTGCAGCACAGTTTAATTCCAGTTTTGTCCCGCATGAGTCGAATTCCTGTTTGGGTTTAGTTTTGTTCGCAGTAAATGCTCATGCCATGCTAACTGCTAAGCTACAACCTCGTCCCTAGTCCTGTTCTTTGACCTGTTTTTTTTGTTTGCATTTTATTAACCAGTCTCTAAATAAAGTCACGTCTGCACTTACATCCTCGACGCCTCTCACATTATTTTTAGGGGTTTTGGTTATCACTGTGGATTCCTGGTGCCTTCAAAGAGGGAGCTGTAAAGTACAAGCTCTAGTGTTAACTCTCTCGAGAGCCGTTATCTGCAGTGTGTCATGTTCAACTTCACTTCTGGATTCACTTTTTCACCACCTCGATCCTTTTCTAATATATTCTGTTTGTTTATAAGCATTATAGTTTATAACTATATCCAATTTACTCATTATTTTTAACTGAAATATAATTAAATTTTATGTAATATTGCTATTATATAAATTAGCATATTTATAGTTTGTTCTGTCACAATTTATAAATAAATCACATTTTCCATGTGTGTACTGCATACTGTATATGTGTGCCTTACGTTGTAGTACAAATTATTTTAAAAATTGCCATAAAGTTTATAAATTATTAAAAATTAACAACTTGTTTTACTTATTTTAAATAGTGTAATTCGGTTGTATTATATTATATTATATTATATTATACTTCATTATGAAGTTATATTGTATTATAATATACTTATTTATGAAAATGAATAACTTGTTTTACTTATTTTACATCATATAGTGTAATTAAAAGCAGAAAATAAAAATGAAACCACAAAAATAAAACAAGAAAAAAATTCTGTGACAGGTTTATAATCAGTGTAATGTGATCGTTTGGAGTTCCTCATCTTTATCTGTTGGTTCCTCTCGCGTTATCTGTGGAGCTGAAGTGGAGAACAAATCTGCTATGGAGTTTCAGACAGAGAGAGAGAGAGAGAGAGAGAGAGCTGAACATTTACACAAACCAGATGACTTGTGTACAGAAACAGAAATAATACACAACATCGCTCTGGAGTTTAATGAGCAGAGAGACGACGAGTACAGAGGTGTAAAATGTACAGGAATATTACATCTTACGGGTTTGAGGCAAATTCGTAACTTGGAATTCCAAGCCTAAAAATTGTGATAAAAACCTTTTGAAAATGTCCCTTAACTTCTGTTTGAAATCATTATTTTGTACATAAACTTCTCCACTCCCAGTTCCCTCCCAGTTTACAGAGATCAACATGGCCGCTCACAGTGGGAACAGTAAAGGAAACAACACAAATCGCCATTAGATCAGTTCACACACACACACACAAACACACACACACACACACACACAGTGCTCTGTTTAACACTCACCATAATGATCATTGTTCTGAGAAACTAATCATCAACTTTAGACCGATCGCTAATGTTAGCCAGCTAGCTTGTTGTTAAGCTACTTCCTGTTGTAGTTGTGCTGCGATTTAAGTCCTGAATGTTAATTATTATTTAAAAGTCACTACATTAGATCAGAACTGATGGCCACTCAGGTCCAGTAGGTCTCTATCTGCCTCCAGTGCAGTTAAACAAGCTTGACATGAGCTTTATGTGCTGACAGAATAAACAAAACTCATGCTTTCATGGAGGCTTCTAGGAAAGGTGAATATTTATGCTCCTGTTTATGTATTTGTATGTATTTATTTATTTCTTATTACATTTTATGTTTATAAAAATAAAATAAAATAAAAAAAACTGTTTAGCCTGTGTATAGCTAATTACCTTGTTAACGAACAATTATCCAGCTTCTGTCCGGGTGTTTGACAATGACTAAGCAGCAGTTTCAGCCAATGGGACGGCACGTGTTATTGTCTTGGCCATTTTATTGTATATTGTCCTAATTTAATTAAAGCTGAACTTTAGTTTCACAAATGAGAAGCAAAAATCAATCAAACACGCTGTTTTTACCTTCTCATACAAGAGCTACACGGGGACCCGAGGACGACAACAGCAGGAAATTGGGCAGAATGATGTCACAGCGTGATGGAGACGGACCGCACATGGAGATGTTTAGCTGCTGTCTTTATGACGGGACGTGGAGGTCAGTCCTCCCGACACAAACACTCCTCTTACTGCGGATTAGCTCCTGTCAGAGCCTCCGTGTCCCTGTCTCTTAAAACACAGCCGTTTTTACAACTGTGTGTGTGTGTGTGTGATAGTATCATGCTAGGCTCTACTTTAGCCGGCTAGCTTTGCCAGGTATATAGTGGATTAAAGTGTGGGACGGAGAGGTTAAGGCCGCGGGCTCAGCGCCCGGCGAGTTTGTGACTGACAGGTAGCGGGATTTAGCGAGCAGCTCTTTGCATGAGAGCCAACAAGTGAAAGTGAGCAGGCGGATTAGCTCGGATTATTCTGTCAGAAGGAGGTTTGATGGACAAACTGCTCAGGAATAAATTGCAAATCAGTTCAAGATTTCTCCTTTTTTTCCCCTCGTCCTGTCCAAAATGACGAGAGGAAAGTCATTAATAATTTATACACAACCGCGGCTAGTCGTCACTCTGATGCTAGTCGTCGCTCTGATGCTAGTCACCCAGCGTGCTCGGTCATGTCACTGATGAACGTTATTTATTTAATGCCCTGACAGGCTGCTAATGGAGATCGCTCGAGCTTGACCTGAGGACACACACACACACACACACACACACACTCACACATACACACGCGCACACACACACACTCACACACACACACACACAAACACACACACAGAGATTATATCTTTGTTTACAGCTCTGTCTATAAAGTGTGTTTCTGTAAGGTTTATGAATATAAATTATTTATTAATTATTATAAACTATATTCTACATAATAGATAATCATTTCCATTTATTTCCAGATTTTTTTATTTTTTTATTTAGCATTTTAGTATAATTGATAAAAATAAAATTATACATGTAAATTGAACTTATAAAAGGTATTTCTTTATGTATAAACATAACATTTGAATTCATAAACAAAACTCATGTTTTCACGGAGGTTTATAAAATGAGAAGCCTCCATGAAATTTCTTAATTATTGTGTATAAATAATTGGTCTAATTTTTGTAAATTTGTCAATTTGTCAATTACTGCAATATACTGTATGCAATTTAGATATTATTTGTTAGTGCTGGTTCAAATGATCAATTATTTATAAATGTATCACTTATGTAATATTAGTTACATAAGTTGCTGTGTTTCTACATGAAATCTGTTTCCTAACTTCTGTGTATTGTTTTATATTAAATTTGATTAATAACTGGTTTGAGTAAAGATTATAAATGAATACATATTTATTTATACAAAAACAAATTTATATTATTTGTCTCAAATGTGTTTTATTTCAATAAGTGAAATAATTATATTAAACTATAAATTATATTTCCCCCATTTTTAATTTGTTCTCCAATATTTGTGTATAAAGTTATACAATACAACAAAATTATTATTATTATTTTTTTTTTCTAATCTTTCTCGTGTTAGATATTTTCTCGTTGCAGCTCCACCTCATGCTAACAGCGTAGCCATGTGCGAGTGCTAGCATGTGAGCCGCGCTTCCTGTGTTTATAGCCTCGGGTGTATGTTGCTAGGTTGGAGTACTCATATGATACACTAAGAGCTCTAGTTAGCTTTTAGCGACATGCTAAAAGGGTTGTTAAAGAGTGTGCATATGCGTGTGTGTGCGCATGTGTGTGTGTGCATGTGTGTGAGCGAGACATCACTGTGTTTATGATGAGCTCCATTAATTGTGAAGAGCTCTTGGCTGTGAAATCTCTGGCAGTAAATCTCCGGCTCTCATGATGAACCAGGCTTCTGTTTTCTGCTCTGGTTTAACTCACACACACTCACACACACACACACACACTCACACACACACACACACACTCGAGAGCTGTCTGTAATGTTTGCCTTAAAGGTCAAATTAAGCAAACGGTGTCTGTGTGTGTTTATAATAAATTCTGCAGCTGATTTTTATACATATTTGAGTTTGGAATGAAATTAAACATTAAACTTTAAACATGAAAGCAGACGGTTACACTCATCAAATGTTTCAAATGATTTGTTTATTCGCATAAATGTGTAATGTTCTCTTCCGTTTATAATTAATACATCACGCTCAATTTTCGCCGTCTCATACACACACACACACACACACACACACAATTATTCTTTATTCTGACTTTCATGTATTTTATGTAAAATTAATATTTACAAAAAAGTTTACTAGAAAAATAATCAAATAGGCTCTTTATACACAAACTAGACCTAAAACTAGAACTAGACGTAAAATCCTAAAATTAGAATTCACACTGGTTTATAACAGCCAAAAACATGTCACGTTGCCATGACAACCACAGTCTAATGGCACTTTCCAACATTCCCAAATTTCTCAGGAGCATAGGAAATTCCACTGAGTTCAAGGAGAAATCAAATACATTTATTTAAAATAAATAAATAATTAAAAAAAAACGAATGTTAGAAAGTTTGAAATTCTGTCACTGAATAAAACAACATTGCAGCCGTGTGTAAGTTCAGTGGATCGTTGTGGTTCTTCATAACATCGCAGGGGTTCATGCCTCATGCATTGTAACACTTTGTGGCTAATGCACAGTTATTGTGGTTGTTGCAGCGTTAGGTTTTATAGGTAAGACACCAAGAATCAGTGAGAATTTTAATGCCATGAGCTCTCATGAGTGTGGGAATAAAAAATATTTATTAACTTGGGTGTTTTTAGCTGTTGACTAACAAACTAACTAAAATTCAAGTTAATTGAACATCATGCGAGTTTACATTTTTGCTGATGTGATAGATGTATTAATTAATTTAGTCATAAATTTAGTAAGACAGCAATTTCACTAAATTCATGTTTATAAACTGACTGTAAGGCATAGAGATGTTTTTAGGCCTAGTCTGATTGTTTTGTGAGTATTAAGCCATATTAAATAATTCATCATTTTGCAGCGCTATAACACAGATATAAAGTTTTGTATTTATGTTTTTTCGATCTTTTGCACACACGCATGTTTTCCTGAGTGAGTGTCATGTCGTCTTCTTCCCCCGTGGGGAAAAGCGGTAATTAGAAACACACGCAGGCTGATTTCAGAAACGTGTCCCACCATACCAATGAGGCGAGGCCGTGCCGCTGCGGCGGGCTGGAGTGCACGGTGCGAGCGTCTGTACATTAAACATATGAATATGCATCAGCGTCTAAAAACCTGCGCTGAGAATCAGCAATGCTCTGCGGCTGTGAGCGGAATAACAACAACAACAACTCTACTCTGAATCTGAGCACGTGTCTCTGTGTGTATGTGTGTGTGAGACAAATTTATATCATGTGCTGGAAGATAATAAAGATTTCAGTAGCTAGTTTGATGCAATGCCAGCTTTAATGACATCTCTTTATTTCGGTCATGTGGAGTGCAGATGTGCTTAGAGATGACACGATATTAAAACTTAGTGTTATAAAGGTGATACGCATCCTACATTTCCTGGTTTATTTGAAAGCTTAAACAAGTTTAATACAGTTAAACTCTTGCACAATAAATGTTACACTGTAAATATAATAACATATACAGTATTAATATCAATGAGTAGAAGTATAAAAAAATATTATTATTATTATATATATTATCTTCATCATTAGATAAAAGACTTGATGTCTGAACCGATACTGATGCTAGTTTTAGTTCTGCATCTTGTACATACAATATTCTAAAGCTACAATATTAAAAAACATATGAAATAATATAAATCCATTCAATTAATAATAACAAACTAATATTATCCTTGATTCTATACATATTCAATATTATATACTTTATATGTCTTGCTTTGTTAAGTGAGTGTGTAAGAAAGATATACTGTAAGTACGCTTTTAGACAAATATCAGACAGTAAAGAGCTCAGTAACAACACTGTAAAAAATGTTCGTAATTCTAACAGTAAAATACCGTATAAATGCTACAGAATAAAACTGTATTTCACAAAACTTGGGATAAGCGTAGAATTTACAGTGAAAAACTGTAATTAGTTTTACAGAGTAAGACCTTAAATTTAACAGTTAAAAACATATGAAA
>JAQMYL010000002.1:969426-982403 GCA_030014365.1 Clarias pachynema | reverse complement strand
CACAGTATCCAGGGTAATGTCAGCATACCACCAAGAAGGACGAACCACATCCAACAGGAGTAACTGTGGACGCAAGACGAAGCTGTCTGAAAGGGACGTCCGGGGGCTAAAACATAAAACCACAGCTGCCCAACTCACAGCAGAATTAAACCTCAACTCTCCTGTTTCCACCAAAACTGTTCCTCAGGAGCTCCACAGGGTCAGTGTACACGGCCGGGCTGCTATAACCAAACCTCTGGTCACTCGTGCCAATGCCAAACATCGGTCTCAATGGTGCCAGCAGCGAAAATCTTGACTTGTGGACAATGTGGAACATGTACTGTTCTCTGATGAGTCCACCTTCACTGTCTTTCACACATCCGGGAGAGTTACGAAGTGGAGAAGCACCAAAGAAGCTCCAACCACCCAGACTGTTTCATGCCCAGGGTGCAGCATGAGGGTGGATCAGTGATGGTTTGGGCTGCAATATCATGACATTCCCGAGGCCCAGTACTTGTGCTAGATGGGCGTGTCACTGTCAAGGACTACCGAACCATTCTGGAGGACCATGTGTTCACCCGATGGTTCAAACATGGTATCCTGGAGGCGGTGCTGTGTATCAGAATGATAATACACCAATACACACGGCAAGACCGGTGACAGAGTGGTTTGATGAAGATGAAAGTGAAGTTGAACATCTCCCATGGCCTGCACAGTCACCAGATCTAAATATTATTGAGCCACTTTGGGGTCTTTTGGAGCGAGTCAGGAAACGTTTTCCTCCACCAGCATCATGTAGTGACCTGGACACTATTCTGTAAGAAGAACGGCTCAAAATCCCTCTGGTCACCGTGCAGGACTTGTATCTGTCATTCCCGAGATGAATTGATGCTGCATTGGCCACAAAAGGAGGCCCTACACCATACTAATGAATTATTGACGTTTCAGTTTCATTGTCCAGCACCTGTACGCGGTTTGCGAGTGTTCCGCAAGACGAGCAAAGATTTATATATATTTATATATATATAAATATTTTATCAAAACATGTAACACACTCAGAAATGTAAACATTACAAACAATTGCATGAATAACTTATTTTTCTGAACTAAAATCATTTATTTTTCATCAAATAAAAATATGTAGACATATTTTAAGAGGCCTCAACTAGTGCTGATTTTAGATGGTCTGTATGTGGATAAAGAGAAGAGGAATGAGAGCACTTAGTGTCCTTTACAAATATGTTCATTACATTAAATAAATAAAGTTATACATACAGACAGATCAGCCATGACACTAACACATTAACACTGATTATCAGTGACACCGCAGTAACCTGGTGACGGGGCATCACGGGCACCCGAGGCTCATCCATGCCCCCGGGCACCAAAGGCCATCCTGTCCGGTCCGATCCTACAGAAACGCCAATGCAGCACAGCGCACGGGGCCCAGCAGGCAAAGAGCCCAAGGCCCCTGACCCCGCCTCCAAACTCCTGGGATCTCGATCCGATCCGATCCCACAGCACACAAAGGATCCGCCGCCAACATCCTGGTGCCAGACACCACAGCGTCCCCAGGAGCCCCTGAAGAGCCACACCCTGAGGGACAGAGCCGCGCTGGGGCACAAGAGGAACACAAAACTTTAGTTTTAATGATATGGCTGATCAGTGTGTGTGTATAAATATAGTGATTATTATATTTTTCTCAATTCACTCATTTGATCTAATTTTAATGAATGATAAGAATGATTCATCTGTGTGTGAGTTGAGTGTGTGTGTGTGTTGGGAACTTTAAATGGAAAAGAATCTAAAAATAAGGACGTGAGTAAAGAAGCTGAAGTTTTTTGCTCTTTCAGTCGGGATTTTGTGAAGCACTGAACCTCAGAGACCGAATAAAACACGGCTCTTATTCAGGCCACTTTTAAACATGTTGAGAAATCCTGCAGGCTCACACACACACACACACACACAGAGAAACATGAAGCTCTTCTGTTGTTCTCCAAACAACAAGCAGACATCACCGAGACGAAAGAAAAAGCGCAGCAGATATTGTGTTTTAGGTTTTTTAAATTATTCATGAAAGCAGTTTTGTGTGATATTTTATTCATGGCCTCGGCGTCCTGCATTAACGCTCAGACCAACGAGTGCAAGAACCAGAGAGTGTGTGTTTCCTCACAGAGTGTGTTATTGAACACAGCAAGGTCACTGTTCTCACTTTCTCACTTACTGACCTCACTTTACAGTCAACCACACACGCACACACACACACACACACACACCTTACTACCCTCACGTGGACCTTCTCTTGATGAAGTTGGAATAATTCATGAAGTTTTTTTTTTTATTTTTAATAATTATAAATGTTTTTTTTGTAATTATTTTCCTTAAAAACACTCAGTACTGGATTATTTACACTCCTAAAAGAAATATTGTGTTAATTACATTTATTTTCTACATACTGTATAAACTGGAATAATAATCAACATTATTATTTAGTTTTTGTTCTTAGTATTTTGACGACAGTTTTTTTTTTAATGTGCTTAATATTTCAAATTAAATGTATTTAATGTTTAACATGTGAATTATTTCCGACAGAATAAGCGGCGTGTAGGTGATTTCACTGCGATCACTGCTGGCCCTGAGATCCTCATGAAGAAATCCAAATAACACACACACACACACACACACACACACACACACATCAAGCTCTGGGCACACATTGTCGTTTACACACCCCCCTGTCTGCACTCTGATTGGTCAGAAGGTGGTGATTAATTTCCTGTTGCAGCGGCTCTGGCAGTACCGCAGGTTTATATTAATGCATGATCGTTTCTATAGTAACAGCCACCCGGTAGTTTCACCGACAGCAGCAACAACTGCAATCAAACGCTTCTTATAACCTGCAACAGGTCTTTCACATCGCAGTGGAGGAATTTTGAGCCGATCTTCTTTGCATAATTGTTTTAATTCAGTCACATTGGAGGGTTTTAAATACTTTTTCATGGCACCGTATGTGAAACTTAACTTAAACCATCTCTACCACTTGGTTGAGGTGCTCTGCTTAAAAAATCCAGTAGATGTCTTAAAAAGCAAAGACGGTAACATCTATTTTAAATAGCAGCGAATCATGAGAAATCATGTGACTCTAATTTAACCCAAAATCAGTGGGGCTGTTGAGCCGCAACACAAAATGTTAGCATTTTATTATTTGTTTGTTTGTTTGTTTGTTTGTTGTAATTGTATGAATGGTTTTACCTTAAAGCAACATCTCAACCATTTGGAAGAGGTATATAGTGGGGTCTCTTACCAAAAGACAGTATTGTTGTTATTATCATTATTATTATTATTATTATTATTATTATTATTATTATTATTTTTACCTGAAGGAAAAAAACAAGAGCTAAAGAAAAGGGAGTAAAGTTTGTTTTATTTTCTTAGTGAGGATGTCCGAGTGTTAAAGACGTGTGTAAATGCTGATAGAGAGAGTTTTGAGGTTTGAGGTTTGAGGACGCTCCGAGGCTAAACAACGCGGCGCAGCACGAGATCTCTTCATCACACCTTCGTCTGCTCACTCCCTCAACCTTCAGACGTCTGTTTGTTTCCTCGGGCTCAGTAAAACACCGGCGCGCGGCTCTGAGCAGAAGGATAACGACCTCCTCGGGCCAGATCTCGGCGCTGATCCGTCAGCGTTTCTGTTCGGTGTAACGTCGAGCTCCAGGACAGCGAGACGCGCGGAGCACAGCTGAGCCTCGGCCGCTCGCCGTCCCCGCGGCCTGTACAGCAGACGTCTCACACTAAAGTCCTGACGCGGAAGAATAAATGCTGTATATACGCGTATACTTCTGAATTACCTCAGGAGTAATATTCAGCTTTATTATTACTATTAATATTATTATTATTCATATTATTATTCATATTATTAGCCCCCCCCCCAGGGGTCCTCATACATCACACCCTGTCAGTCTTCCTATAGCCATCATTGTTGATAATGTTTTTGTAATAAACTAATATAATACTGTATTTAAATGTTTCTGTTCCACTTTTACTGCAGAAATTATAAAATATGAACTTGCATAAATATTAGCACCCTGTTATTGTGAAATCCCTAAAATACCATCAGCCCTGAGCATCACATGACCTCATTATAAATCCAGCTGTTCCTGGAAGAACACAGAGCTGTTCAAGAATAAAAAGTTTTTAATCATTAACTTGACATTGACATTACAAAGAGGATCATTCAATCCATTAGATACAACCTTGAGTCTAAACACTTACATTTACATTTGAGGTTTCTGTCATTGGATCGATCCTTACACTGGGTTACTGACTAAATACCAGTCAAACACTGTTGGGGAGTTTTGTTTTTTTTTTTTAGATTACCCCAAGTATTGAAAAAAAACATATGTCTTAAATCATCATTTAAAGATTGTCAGGGACTCAACTTCATTCCACACCCCGGTGCCAGAACAGAAAACAGTCTGGATGCACATCTTCCTCGATCCCTGAGAGCTGGTGGGACCAGTTGAGCAGTGCTGGGGAACGTGGTGTGGTGCGAGGTGTGACTAGAGCATGATGCTCCCACCACCATGCTTCACTCTGATGGAGATGAGCACTGAAACTCATTTTCTTGTTTGTTAATAAAATTGATTTTCTTTATGATATTGATTTTATTTAAAAATTAAGGTAAATTTATTCATAGGCTACGGTCATATCACAAGCCACAGTGCTCAATTCTGATTGGAGTTGCATGACATGACGGTTCACCTTCATAATTACATGTGACTTTTATCTGACTATAATGTGGACGCACCTGTACTCTGAAACAGCACGCATTCGCGCATCGATAAGCCTTCGCTTGTGCTATCTGTGCTACAGTACGTGTTCACGTGAGCGCTCATTCATTTCGAACACTAGATGTGATTTTAGCAGAAGCGCGAACCGATCTGAGAAACTCAGATCTGCGTCACATTAGGGTAAAAAATGCAGAAATGTTCAAGGGGTAAATACTTATGCTCACACAGCATAAATAGAATCAGAATAAAAATACTATAAAAGTTTTTTTCCCATTAAATGTACAAATTTTTCTTTTGCTGCAAAGTAAAAATACAGAATTCTGTATAAAGACTCGGCTGAGGACAGAAACAGAAACATCGCCTCTGGTTTCCGAAGCTCAGATTATTTGTGTTAATGATTGTGGAGTTTTCTGAGGTTGTAAATCTGTGATCGGTCTCTCGGTCTGTATGTTTATTATTTATTATTTATTCACTTCTGTACAGCTGATGGCGAGGAGAGGCACGCTTGGGGCGTCCTGACGCAGAACCGCAGCTGTGGAGAGGAGAGGACACAACCTCAGAGTCCGAGAGAAAGAAATATAATATAATATACATAAATATAAAGAGCCAAAATAATCATTCTGCCAAAATAAGCAGCTGTGATGAAGAGAGAGGTGAAGAACAGTGCTAGCTAAAAGCAACAGACACACACACACACACACACAAACACACACACACACAAACCTCAAAAGACTTTAACCCCACAGAGCAAAAACAACCATCTTAAGCAAAAAGAAAAAAATCATTAACATTTGAAGAAGAAGAAGAAGATGAATTAAAAGAGTAGAAATATTTTTAAAAACAGAAAAAATAATGAATAAAGACTGTGATGTGTGAAGATAAAAGAAATACCAGCCACAACAACAACAACAAACACTGATGTAAAATAGGTGTTTCAACCCTAAAAACAAAAACAGGTAAAGAGAAATAAGCGTTGTGTGCGGGAAGGAAGCAAAAACAGCATGAACAAAAGGAAAACAAAAGAAGAACGAAATAAGGCCGTAGTGTGTGATGAGGCAGTGAAAGGACCATGAACACCAAAAAGGAGCAAAGCAGGGGAAAGAGATATGAGGAAAAAATATACCAGGAAAAACAAAACAGAAAACAAAAAGGGAAACATGTTCAAAAAACAAAACAAGAAAAACCAGGAGAGGTGAAATTTATTTGATGTGTGAAGAAAAACGCATACATGAAATCATACATTAATTATACATACATCATTTATTCATTATTAAGAAATGTGTGTAAGTTTTATATTATAAGTGTATTAACGTGTGTCAGGAATCAGAATTAAACAGTTTTTATTTTTACTACAATAAAAGTTTATAATGAAAGTTTCCAATTTAATGATTTTCATCCATTAAGAAAGTTATTCTTCAACTTAATTTGAGAACATTTATATTATTTATTATAAAAACTGTCAAATTATTATGTTTAACGTTAACTAATTTTAGAATTTATATATGACTATACCTGTATATACAGCATATAAAAAATTAATTATTTGATTTGCAAAAAAAATAAAATGTATAAAATATAGAAATTTAATAAATAACTATAAAATTTATTATAATTTATTTTTAAAAAAACTAAACTTAATAAACTAATTGCTTATAAATTATCAAAACTGCTTAGTTTATTATCAAAACATTTATAAATATAAAGGCTTAAAGAATTTTTCCCAAAAATAGATATTCATTATTTTATAGATGAGTTAAGGAAATCATACAAGGTCTGTCAGATTCTACCAGATCATATCGCGTTTGTGTGTGTGTGTGTGTGTGTGTGTGCGCGAGTCACTCGATATTCCTTCGTCCCGTGTGCCGTAGTCGCTCCTCCTTCAGCACTCATCAGCATTCCTGCCGCTGCGTTCTGACTGAGACGGCGTCAACGCAAGAGATGTATGTGTGCATAATTTTGTAGTGTACCTTTGATAACGTGCTGATAGATTGTGTGTGTGTGTGTGAGAGAGAGAGATTTCCATCTGAGCAGAGATTAGAGATTTCTCATTTCCACATAAACAGCAGGAGGTCTCGGAGTTTCAGCGTTCCGAGGCTTTTACGTGGGATTGCGAGACGAAGGTGAAAAAGTATTTTGATGCGAAACTCTTTGTGGTGGAGATCCTGGTTCTGAGCACGATGATGAGCGTGAAGGTGGCCTTGAGGCACCGCAGCAGGAGAAGCAGGAGAAGAAGGAGATCAGGAATTAAAGCCTTGATCACGTTCCTCCACGCTGGTGTTAAACTCAAGCAGCATCACATGACGACTCGCAGCTTCAGTCCTGTTGCACTGCGTAAAGCAGATCAATCAGATCAATAAAAAACCGATACAGTGAACCGCTGTGTGTAAAAGCAACGCCACACTCACACTCACACGGTTAAACTGAATATCAAACACGCGTGACTGTTCAGTGTGACTGCACGTGAATTACTGCTTTATTACACAACGGTTAGTCTCAGCCCACTAATTTAATTGGACACGCGGTGCTCTGAGACGTCTTAAACCACACCGGTGGAGAAAAGAGACGCAGCATGATGGACACTATAGTAGAAAACCATCACGGAGAAGACAAAGGGATGAGAGGAAGAACAGAGACCCAGGAAAAGCAATTTGTCCGGATCCTGTAAACTGAGAAGCAGATGCAGGAGGAGAAAGGGGGAGAGGAGATGGCCAAGAAAGAGAAGAGGACAAAGACAGTCAAACTGATAACGGAGCTCTCTCTCCCTCCACAACCTACAAACAACAACTGACTTCCAACAAAACCCTGCAAGTATTAATGTTAAATCCACAGACGAAACCTCACAATCATTCATGCGTTACCCCACAAAACCCTCGTCATACATAACTAATCCCTAACAAAACCCTCGAACAATCACTAATCCTGCAACAAAACCCCAAAACAACAACCTATTCCCGAACAAACCACACAAACACAACTAATCCCCCAAACAAACTCCACAAACAAGAACTAATCCCACAACAAAACCTCATAAACAACAACCAACCCACCCAAAAAAAACAACTAATTTCATGACAAAACCCCACAAAACACAACTAATCCCACAACAAACATAACAAACTAACATCTAACCCCCCAAACAAACCCAATAATCAACAACTAATCCCACAAATAAAACCCCACAGTCTGCAGTGTTCATGTGGACAGGTTCGTTTCTAAGACTGAATATCTATAATATGGTGTGTGTGTGTGTGTGTGTGTGTGTGTGTGTGGGTTCCTCATGCTCACCTGTGGCAGATCTTTCACACGAGATAACGAGAGCGATAAAGAAACACTCTGCGTAATAAACTGCCAGGAAACATCACGCAGCCGTTGATCTGACCATCAGCTCTCTGATCCACCAAACACGTCTCAGCCATCGACCATAAAAAAAAACTGCATAATTTAAAAATGAAATCTCTTCCGGAATTTTCTCCAAACCGAGGAAAAGTTTTTGAACAAATTGCGGCGTTCTGCTGAGGGAGGTGAAGCGTGAGTGTGTAGATCAGGAGATTTCACTCAGCTGTAATGAACAGGATCTGTAGCGCTGACATGAAGGAGGAACGCTGAGGAACATTCCCAAGGTCTTTCATTAAACTCCTAGTGAAGAGAGAGAGAGAGAAAACAAAATCAGCTTACAGTGCTAGTTTAGAAGTGAAGTGAAGTGAAGGTTTGGAGAGACGACACACACACACACACACACAAACACTGATCCTCAGGTTTAAAGAAAGCTTTAATAAATATTAAACTCGAGTTCCTACCGGAGGAAACAGTAGAACTTCAGCGCGACTCTGTGATGCACAGACATTACCGTAGGAGGTAATTAGTTACTGTAGCTAGCCGTGGTCAGCTTGTTAGCCTATCGCGAGGTGGGTATTTTATTAGCTAACGTTAGCTATCAGCACAGCTACGTACATTCACTGTGAGGTTGAAGGGCTGCCTGGATCTACAATCAGCTCTTAAGGTGGACTGATTTCCTGCATCTTACTCGGTGAAGTGACTCTGGGAATCAGTCTTAAATTTTAATACAGTCCATTCTATTCGGTTCTACTGGTTCTATATGATTTTATTAATTTCAGCGTGATTAGAAGAATATTCTTTCTCCTCACATGAAGACAAAAAGGGGCGGAGCTTTATTCTTGTGTGCTACCGCGGTGCTACACCTGTGAAAAAAACATCTACTTATTAAAGCTAAGTGATCACAGTGTAGTGTTAAATCTGCTAAACTATATTTATCTATACAGCGGTTTTTACAAAAGTCATTGTCACAAAGCAGCTTTACAGAACTGAAAGAAAATTATGGAAATGTGTGAGAAAATATGTATAAATCAAAACTATTTATTACAAAAGCAGCTTGGAATACACACTCACTCACACACTCACTCACTCATCGTCTATACCGCTTTATCCTGTGTACAGGGTTGCGGGGGGCGGGGCCTATCCCAGGAGACTCAGGGCACGAGGTGAGGTACACCCTGGACAGGGTGCCAGTCCATCACAGAGCACACACACACACACACACACACACATTACAGGCAATGTGGGAACACCAATAAGTCTAATCTGCATGTCTTTGGACTGTGGAAACCGGAGTACCCAGAGGAAACCCACCAAGCACGGGGAGAACATGCACAGACCCCGAGGTGGGAATTGAACCAAGATCCTGAAGGTGAAAGATGACAGTGCTAACGACTAACCACTTAGTTGGCAGTTTACGATACGTCGTAGCTGAGAAACGTGGAAAGTGGGGTTGATCCGTCGCATCGAAGATGGGAGCAAGAGTCGAACAGCAGATGGGTTGATAACCTTGGACACAGTGAAGGGGTCGATGAAGCGGGGTGAGAGTTTTCATTAGAGTGTTCTCAGAGGGATGTCCCTGGTAGCAAGCATGACTCTCTCCCCTACATGGTATCTGGGCGCCTTGGTAGAGTGGCGATCAGCCTGTCTCTTGTATGACCTGGATGCTTGCAGCAGGGATCGTCTGGCCCGTAACCATGTACGTTTGCAGCGGCAGACAAAATGTTGCGCCGAGGGGACCTCTACCTCCTCCTCTTGAGTTGGGAACAGTGGTGGCTGGTAGCCCAGACAGCACTGGAATGGAGAGAGCCCTGTGGAAGCAGATGGTAGGGAGTTGTGAGCGTACTCGTCCCACAGGAGGAACTTACTCCAGGTGGTAACATCATGAGTGGTCATACACCGGAGGGCAACTTCCATTGCTTGGTTCTTCTGTTCCGTTTGGCCGTTGGATTGGGGATGAAAGCCAGAAGACAGGCTAGGAGAGGCCATGATGAGTTTACAAAAGGCCCTCCAGAAGTGTGAGGTGAATTGAGGGCCTCGATCTGAAACTATATCAGTGGAGAGACCGTGAAGACGAAAAACATGGAGGATCAATTGCTCTGCAGTCTCTTTGGCGGAGGGAGGCGGAGGGAAGCTTAGGAAGCAGAACTAGGTGGACGGACTAGGAGAAACTGTCGACAATGGTCATGATACAAGTGTTTCCATCAGATGAGGGTAGACCTGTTACAAAATCCAGCGAAATGTGCGACCAGGGATGGTGAGGTATGGGTTAGGGTCTGAGGAGGCCAGTCGGGGGGTGGTTGTCGTGTTTACAGCAGGCAGCCACAAAGCTGAAAACATTCTTCCCCATCGTGGGCCACCAGAAACGCTGTTGAATGATGAAGCGTGTTTGGGCAGAGCCTGGGTGACAGGACAATCTGGATCCAGGACCCCATTCCAGGACCAGTGAGCGTAGACAGAGAGGAACAAAGAGACGATCCGGGGGAACGTTGCTTGGGCCGAGCTCCTGGGTCAATGCCTGCTTGACTTTGGTCTTGATGTCTAGCTCTAAGGCGGCAACGAGACAACGAGATGGCAGAATGGAGTTGTATGGTGTGGGATCCTGTTGGGTGGAGAACTGATCCGAGAGGGCATCAGGCTTAGTGTTCTTAGAACCTGGGCGGTAGGACAGGGTGAAATTGAACCTAGAGAAGAACAACGACCACCGAGCTTGACGGGCATTGAGTCTTTAGGCGGTGCGTAGGTACTCTAGATTCCTATGATCGGTCCACACTATGAAGGGGAGCTCGGTCCCCTCCAGCCAATGTGTCCACTCCTCCAGCGCTAACTTGATGGCTAGGAGCTCTCAGTCGCCTACATCATAATTCCTTTCGACCGGAGATAGACAATGGGAATAGAATGAGTAGGGGTGAAGCTTGTTGTCTCGTGGGGATCTTTGGGAGAGGATTCCCCCAATGCCAGTGTTGGAGGCGTCCACTTCAACCACAAACTGGCGAGATGGGTCGGGTATGGTGCGAATGGGGGCTGAGGTGTAGAACCGCGTCTTGGAGGAAGTCACGGAGGTTAGGGGGGAGGCAGGGGCGTTGGTCAGTCTGAACGGAACCACCAAGGCGCACTCCTCTGTAAGCACCAAGAGGGCCAAGGGGCACTCCTCTGTAAGCACCAAGAGGAACTCATCGCCACAAGACGGACTCTAGTTGACGTCATCTCCCAAGTGCAGCTCCTCCAGGTGCCTACAGCTCAGGCTGTCGGCAACTGGAGGAGGTGCACTTGGGAGATGAGGTCAGCTAGCGTCCGTCTTGTGGCGATGAGTTCCTCTTGTTGATTACAGAGGAGTGCCCCTTGTCTCATCCTGTTTAAACCTGCTGGATCCATAGTGGTGGCTGGATTCTGTCAGGTGCGCGGATCGTGGGCTGTGAAGATGGACCCAGGTGCAGGTGTAGGTGCAGGTCATGAGCTTCCCAGATCTCCTGTGGTGCCGCTGTAGTGAGAGCGGAGGCGTTGGAGCAGAGCTGTGAGATCCGTAGCGTTGTATCGGCGCCGAGACGTGAGATGGAGCCGTGGTTGTGGCTCTATCTCACAAGGTTGTGGCTTTTATCTCGCGGGAAAACTGCGGCGAAACAACACACAATAATCCAGCGGCGAGACAGCGTGCTGCGCTTCCTTATAAGCCGAAAGAAATCAGTGTCGGATGAGACAGGTGTAACGTCGGGGCGGTCCGGGGGCGTGTTAGGAGAGATGACAGCGTGGGAAAACATGACCGCGTGATGAGAAGCCTGACAGCGTGGGAAATGAGCTGTCAGGGGATGAAGGCAGACTTTGAACATGATGTATGCATGAGTTCGTGACAACACCTCTGTGAAAAGTCCTAAACTCCAGATTGTTTTGTAATTTGATGATAGATGTAGTGTAAGTGGTTAGCACTGTGGACTCGCCTCTCCAGGGTCTGGGTTCGATTCCCACCTCGGCTCAGTGTGTGTGGAGTGTGCATGTTCTCGCTCAGTCAAACTTACTGTCTGATTTAATCTGCTTATGAAACAATGTACACTGTACTTGAGACTGTAAGTTTTTTTTTTTTTTTTTTTACAATATGTGACTTGACTTTGCTTAGTTTATTGCTCTTTACTGCTTCTAGCATTCCTCTGTACTTAGGAATGTGTGTTTTAATTATTCTTGTGTCATCTTTTTAATGTAAATGAAGCTCCACATCAGAGGAAGCTGCAGGATATTAAAATGCAAAATACCGCGTAATCCAAGACTAACAATAAACTCCTGATTTGACGAATCCCAGGCAGATAAAAAGAACTTTCTGCTCTTTGACTTTTAAATTAGGAGTATTTTTTAATTAAAAAAATACATTTCAGTCTCTTTTCATCAGTGGTAGGAAGGTCAGTCTGGAAGTGTAGTAGATTACAGAGTTCTAGTTATCTCTTATCTAGCAATATATTTGTCATGAAAAGAGATTAAACATGTAGCCTGATGGACTGAGAGATACGTGAAGCTAAATTATGTCTGGAACACACACAAATAACATGAAATGGGTGGGAGGTACTTTACATTATCTGAGTGGTCGCGTTTACATTAACTTAGCTGTAGACGTTTCCTCAGGTGTAATATCGAGAGAACTTTCAGTTCTGATAAACAATTTATACAGTAACATTTTATACAGTAACGTTTTATACAGTAACGTTCACATCCTTTTCTGATTTCAAAAGAAAAATGTAGTTGAATTTTCAGAACCTACTCAACCACTTACGTGTAGTTAAAGGCTAAGAACACACATCTGATAACGTTATGGCGTCTTAAACAACACGCCGTCTCTGCACTAATCACTTCTAAGTCGTTCTGAATCGCCTCTGAACCGTCCGCGTCGTT
>JAQMYL010000002.1:872676-886786 GCA_030014365.1 Clarias pachynema | reverse complement strand
TGAAGTGTCTGATCACGTCCGATCTATACTGAAGTGTCTGATCACGTCCGATCTATACTGAAGTGTCTGATCACGTCTGATCTATACTGAAGAGTCTGATCACGTCTGATCTATACTGAAGAGTCTGATCACGTCTAATCTATACTGAAGAGTCTGATCACGTCCGATCTTTACTGAAGCGTCTGATCACGTCCGATCTATACTGAAGAGTCTGATCACGTCCGATCTTTACTGAAGTGTCTGATCACGTCCGATCTATACTGAAGTGTCTGATCACGTCCGATCTATACTGAAGTGTCTGATCACGTCCGATCTATACTGAAGAGTCTGATCACGTCTGATCTATACTGAAGAGTCTGATCACGTCCGATCTTTACTGAAGAGTCTGATCACGTCTGATCTTTAGTGAAGAGTCTGAACTCGTCTGATCTTTAGTGAAAAGTAAATTCAGACATCATTAATTTAACTCAGACGGCCATCTGTGAAGCTGCCAGCGTCCGTCTGTTCTCAGGGAGTCGCACTGAACACTTTAAATATTCCTACACTCATTTAATTTGCGACTCTGATGGACAGCCAGCTGATGGACGACCGCGCTGACTCCTTACCTGTTCCTCTGCTTTTCTCAGTCTAACAGACCCTCGCTTCAGGATATCTCTAACTGTGGAACTTACACACTTCCTGTTACTGTTAGTACTGAGAGAGAGAGAGAGAGAGAGAGAGAGAGAGAGATCAGTTTGTCTTGCTGGTGTTATTGGTAAAAAAATATATTAAACGAGTAACTTGCGTGAGGGAAATGAAAAGAGATAATGATAAAAAAAAAAAACACAGTGTTATGACAAAACAGTTATTTGAGATGTTTGTATGATTTTTAATATTTATTTCTAAAATAGTTTTTTTTTAATAGATTTGAATTAGAGAAGCTAGAGTCAGATACAGACAGAGACAGATGTAGACAGATAGGGACAAATACAGGAAGACAGAGACAAATATGGACAGATGCAGGCACTGACAGACAGACAGATGCAGACACATTCAGACAGATATAAACATATAGACATAAAGACAGACAGATAGAGACAAATACCAACAAATACAGTCAGGCGCAAACAGACAGATAGCGATAGATGCAGAAAATCCAGACATAGACAAATACAGACAGATGCATGCAGACATACAGAGACATACAGAGACATACAGAGACATACAGAGACAGGTGGAAACAGATAAAATATAAATTTTGGTGTTTTACATAATATTCTCTGTACATTATTACATTATTACAGATTTCCTGCATCCGTCTGCTGCTGCTCACTTGCTCTTAATTGATATATGTGTCTGTGTGTGTGTGTGTGTGTGTGTGTTTTATAGGCAGAACTGACCCCGGGCAGGACTCGGGGCAGGTGCAGGTGGGGCAGCAGGTGAGTTATTCTGTCGTCCCGGGACTTTTCTGGAGAGCGAACTTCGTCCTGGAGCAGTCACAGCTCCTTAAATTCAACGTCTCGATACAGAAGAATGCGCTGATAGGAGTGTACGGGAGGAAAGGACTCCCACCCTCACACACACAGGTAACACACCACGCGCACACACGCACACACACACACACACACACACACACACACACAGGTAACATAGAGAGGTATCATAAACTACTTCCTCAGCATTAGTATAGAGTCAAAGTCGCACTAGGCGTTGGCGGTTCCGTCTCCGTGTGAATAAGACTGGCAGCTAAAATACTCCAATTTGGAGCGATCAGTAATTTGGCTCTGACGTAGCGCGGAGCTCTGACTCGCTTGGCAGCTCTGTAAATGCAATTCCACTTTCCTGAAATTATTTAGTAGCACTACATCAAATCCAACAAATCCATCACGCTCAACGACTTGCCACAAAAGGAAAACATCTAATTCAGTCTAATGACTGATTGCAATCACACACACACACACACACACACACACACACACACATTGAGCTGTTAGGAATCTAAAATGACTAGCTGTGCCACCACATTACACTTTTCTAAAACATGTTTGATCAGACTGGACACTTTGAGATTTAAATGGATTTTTGATGTTTGTTTTGTTTTTGAGAATTGTTTCTCCTTAGTTTTGTGTGTTAACTAGGGCTTTTAACATGCCTTGTGTTCTCTGTGTGTTTCAGTACGACTTTGTGGAGCTTCTCGATGGCAGTCGCCTGATTTCCAGGGATGCGGAGGTCAGGGACGGTGTGGAGAATCTGATCAGCGTTCACTGTGCTGAATTTATTCAGTATCTTCAGACTGGAGTTTGGCATCTCGCGTTTTATAACGATGGACTGAACCTGGAACCTGTTTCGTACAACACTACGGTTCTGGGTGAGTATGGATGAGATGTGGTTTTGATCTGCTAGCTTACACAACGTCACAACATTTATTTTTGTCCAGAGTTGCATTAATTTCTTTCCAAGATCTTGTGTTGATGATGGGAGGATCAGACCACCAAAGATTATCAATGGTGTTAAGGTTTGGACTCTGTGGTGGCTAATCTGTGTGTGGAAATGATTTCTCATGCTCCCAGAACCAACCTTTCACACTCTGAGCCTGATGAATGCTGGAAATTGTCATCTTGGAACATGTCCGTGCCATCAGGGAAGTAAACCTCCATAGATGTGATCCTCTGGTGATTCAGTACATTCAGGTGGTCAGCTGACTTCATTTTATTGCCTCATAACGTTGCTGAGTCTCGACCTGATCACCTGATCATAATTTTTTTTAAAGAGAAAAGCCAGCTGCCCTTCTAAGAAAATCCATTTTGGCTGCTTGTATTCGGGATCTTGTCCTTTCGGTCATGAGCCAAGGCTCATAACCATAGGTGAGGGTAGAAACGAAGATCGACCGGTAGATTAAGAGGTTTGCCTTTTGGCGCAACTCTCTTTTTGTCACAACAGTGCTGTAAAGGTACTGCGATACCGCCCCTGCTGCTCCAATTTTCCACCCAACCTCACACTCCAATATCCCATCACTCTTAAACAAGACCCCAAGATACTTAAATTCCTTTACTTGGGGTAATGACTCGCTCCCTACATGGAGTAGACAATCATGACCACAGATTTTGAGGTGTTGTTGTTTTACATTCAGGCACAAACCGATTCAGTGAGCGTTGCAGGTCACAAACTGATGATGACATCAGGATCCCATCATCAACACCCAGATCCAACCTCTGGATTTCAGCCTCTCCAGGAGTCGTCACCTTATCGTGTTGGGGAGGTTTGTGTGCCCTTATGAACCAGGGAATTGTGTTGTCTGGAGGTTTGTGCTCCTGGTAGGGGCTCCCCAGGCAAATTAGTCTCAGGCGAGGAGCCAGACCTCCTAGAATAATTTGAACTAGACCCCATGAAAAGAAGAGGAGGGAGAAAGGTGACCCTGACCGGAGGAAGCCTGGGGCATGTCTGGAGCCAGGCCTGGACAGAGGGCCCATCAGTGAGTGCCTGGTGCATGGGTTGGACTTTGTTTTTTTTCCAGAGATCCTGTGATGGGGTGTGTGGCGCCATGCTGATGTGGGGATACTCATGAGTCCCTGGCTGAGTGCCATGACTTTGGAGTTTACCCCAGTGGACGAGAGGGTCAACTCTCTACGCCTGAGGGTCATGAGGGGAAAACCGTGAATGGAGTCCTGCATTGTGCCACAATAGGGGATTCCATAGTTCTGCAGGGGGAATTCAACTTACATGTTGTCAATGACGGAGGTACTTGAAGGGGCGTGATTGGGAGGAACGGTCTTTTGTTACTGAATTTCTATGCTAGTCATGGATTGTCCGTAACGAATGCTTGGTACCAGAGTGCCCTAGGGCGAATGTCCTTGGTCAAATTCATGATTGTATCATCTTACTTGAGGCCGTATGTCTTGGAAACTTGGGTTTCCAAGATAGGGGAGGCGCTGTCAAATGATCATCATCTGGTGGTGAGTTGGGACAGGTGGCAGGGGAGGTCCCTGGACAAACCTGGTTAGCGTAAGCGAGTAGTGCGGGTGAATTGGAAACATCTAGTTAAGGCCCCTGTCCAAGATCCCTTCAACTCCCACCTCCAGCAGAGCTTTTCCAGCATCCCTGTGGAAGCTGGGGGCATTAAATCAGAGTGATCAATGTTGAAAAAGGAGGCCTTTATGGATGTGGTAACCCCGGGGGCTCTGAAAGCAGTTGCAAGGTACCAGCAGGCTCGAAGAAAGGCAGACACAGTGGGAGTAGAGGCAAAGCAGCGGGTGTTGGAGGAACTTGGAGAAACCATTGAGAAGGACTTATCTTTGTCTGGAAAACCATCCGGCACCTCAGAAGGGGGAAATGGGGAACCACCCAAGCTGTGTACAGCAGGTACACATCGATCTCCCTGGTTAAGGGCACTGAGGTGGTCAAACAGCTACCTTGACGAGTTGAATTGATGAGATCCATCCGGAAATGCTGTGTATCTGTATCTTAGTTGGAGTTTTTTTTTTTTAATTCTTGCACAATTTCGACCTCCTCGTTCCACATCAGAGCTGCCATGACAACAAATGTGTGCTTTTGTTTGTGTCTAATTGTCGGTTTTATTTCAGTCTCTATCTTCGCCTTGGTCCCAGCTTGCTCTAATCGCCCTCTGCATCTGTTTTATGATATTTTGTTGTTAGTTATTTATTTTTATGCTGGTTCAGAGCCTTTCCTTTTTTCTCAGCCTGCTTGTTTATGAGTTATTCATCTATGTTATGAATGATGATGATTACTGGGCTTTTCTTCATCCTGCCTCTGAAATCCCCAAATCAAAATGATTGGCACTTTTTATTGTAATGTTTAGGGGGAAAAAAACACATGGTTTGTATGTTAAACTGTGCTGAAATAATTTTCGGAAGCCCTCCTGGATCTATATTTGTATTCGATTTGTCCATGTCAGTTGAAAAAGCTCCTGATTGCTCGACAGCTTCTCCAGCTGAAGTGAAACGCTGCCACAGGGGCTCGTGATGAGGAGAATAACACACTCCGAGCTGCTGCCAATCAATACACTAGCGGGGAAACAGATGCTCCCTTTGCCTCCGGCTGTTCTGCACCTAATAATATAAACGTATCGATTTATTGAGTGATGAACAGCTGCTGGTGTTTACCAAACAATATAGTTCCTGCTGTGAAAACCCAGATCTGTCTCCCTTCAGTGGACTTAGTGGACATGATGGTTTGGAAGTCTGCAGAAAACTCCGTCCATCATCCTAACTGCTTATACGTACTGTACACGCTCCTGCTTGTCTAAAACGCCACAATACTGTTGGGTTCTGGATCCTGATTATTCAGGAGGAGTCGACTTTTCCACATTAACTTAAAGAGGGAGAATAGAGAGACACAGGTGAGGCAACAAGTGTTAATAGCTGCTATAACGTCAGTGAGAACAGAAACTCACTCGCTCATTCCAAAAAATAAAGGATGTTGCGTTCAATCTCCAGTTCAGCGTCTGAACAATATCTACATTCTTCTTCTTCTTTTTCTTGGTTTTCCTTTAATGATGGAGCTCTTTTTCCAGGTGTTCACTCGCCAGAATATTCCAAGAAATTAACCTTAAATTAAACTAAGTTAAATAATTCACAGTTTTACATTGGAATGCTAAAGATGTTAATATTAACTTCGGAGTAATGCCAGGACAAGGATGCCAAATGTTGCCGGTGATGTAACGATTTCTGTATTTCTGGTTATTTTTTCCCAGATTCAGTAACGCAGTGTCCACACAACTGTAATGGGAACGGGGAGTGTGTGTCCGGCGCCTGTCGATGTTTCCCAGGGTTCCTTGGGCCGTATTGCTCTCAGGGTGAGATAATAAAATCTACAGAGTTAATTAGGAAGATTTATTTCATTCAAAAAAATCTGATTTGATTGTCAGTTTTCCAGTTTAATATAATTACGTTAATATTTCCTCATTAGGCAAAAAAGTTACCAGAGTTGTGTTTATTTATTGTCAGATTTACTAGTTTTGGTGTTATATCAATAAAGGCACACTTATTATTGTTCTTCTTCTTCTTCTTCTTCTTCTTATTATTATTATTATTATATAATTAACCTTGCCGATTAACTAAAGTCTTGGTATATTCATACTAAAAAATCTATAAAATCTATAAAAAGATATTTGTAATATTTAAATCATTTATATTTCATATAATTCATATTTAATAACCCTTGGGTTTTGCATATTTTTACATAATCATGATGAAATTTTAACTGGATGATCTTTTTATTCTCATATGAGCAAGAAAAAAGTGATTTCTTTTATCTGAGTTTTAATAGTCAATGGAGGAAAAACTTTTCTTATTGGACATGCTGTCATGTGTTATGTCATGACATGACGTAATGACAACACTGTTATGCTATAATGTCGTACTGCTCTAATGACATAATACTGTAATGAGAGAATGCCTTAATGACATAATGACGTAATTCTGTAATGACGTAATGACATACTGTAGTGATGTAATGACATAATGCTGTAATGAAATAACAGTGGAATGCTGTAATAATCAATAATGACGTAATGCTGTAATGACGTAATGAGATAATCAGCTGAAGGCGTGTTCACCTGTCAGCTTCGTCACTCTGCCGTAAAATGAAGTTATTTGAAGCCATTTGCAGAAGCAGATTATCTTTCTCATAAAGTGACAAAGCGAGGTCCAGGCCAAAGCAGAACACATCTACAGCCTGTCTCCGTACATTACACGATGTCACACGGGTGATAAATACAGCAATTACGCGCGTCTCGGTCCTGTCCTTTAGCCGCGGTGTAAATTTCCTCATCTGAGTATTTCCTGTTTTAATCTCTTGTCTTGTTCACATCATTGTTCTGGCATTTAAACACAAAATCTTCAGCTTCTAAACCTAATCAAGCACGTGCACACACACATACACACACACACACACACGCACACACACACCATGCAGCACAGACGTTTCCACTTCGTCCCGTTCCGTCAGACTCACAGCTTTGGATTCTGATGGGTTTATATTACTGCGCTCGCTCGAATATGCTCCTGGAGTAACAACTCGTTTACAGGGACAGCACACACACACACACACACACACACACACACACACACACACACACGGACTACAGCATCATTCAGGCGAATAAATGTAGAGAGAAAATAAAGCGAGTCTGTTGAGGGAGTGTTTAGGGCAAACCTGTTACACCAACATTATTGTTAAATGTAACTATAAATTAATAAAATGCACGATGTGTCGCTCGTTAATAAATAAAAAGTGTCATTTTGGGTGACTTGCTGTGGTGTTAGAGGAATAACACACACAGGGTTGTGCATTCAGAGAGAAATAATCAATACAAAGTGACTTTTTGTGTGTGTGTGTGTGTGTGTGTGTGTGTGTGTGTGTGTGTGTTTCTCAGCTGCATGCCCTGTATTGTGCAGTGGTAATGGAGATTACAGCAGGGGGCGCTGTCACTGCTACAGCGGATGGAAGGGGACGGAGTGTGACGTCCCCGTCGCTCAGTGCGTGGACGCCCAGTGTTCGGGTCACGGCGTGTGTGTGTCCGGAGTGTGTGTGTGCAACCGCGGATACAAAGGCGACAACTGCGATGTTGGTGAGTGAAAAGTTTCAAGAAACAAAAGTATCAAGAGTTAACATGATAACATGACTGTTTAGCTCCGTTTCCATGGTTACGGATTTGCCTTTAAGATAACAGGCACCTCTTGCCACGCCCACACCCCGTCTAAACAGGGGCATATGTATCCTAAAAAGCATTAACTTGAATGGACACAGAATTTAGGTCGTCATAACCTGTTACAGACGAGAGATGTACAGTATGATGACGTTGGTGCAGAAACAACACACCTGCTGTGACCTCAGTCTCACCTTCAGCTTTAATTTCAAACTCTAAACTCGGTGTGCAGATTTTTTCCGATGTAGAACGATATTGTAGCTCAGAATGAAGGAGCCTCGGGAGTTTAATGGATCTATAACGTGTAAAGTGAAGTCCTGCGCCTGTGAGACACGACATTCCTCAGGATCGAACTGAAACAAGTCGACTTTTATTGAGTCGCGGTTTATAGCATGAGGGACAACGAAGGAGGAGAAAAGAGCGTGTTGAGTCTCTAAATGAGAGGTCAGAGCTGATCTCGCCGAGTCTTGGGGTGAGTCACTCGCACAAACACGCGTCCAAACACACACACACACACACGTCTGGCCAGAGTGAAGACGGGGTACACTCGATACACTCGACCCGATCGAGCAGAAGAGAGTAAGAACAGGGGATAAATTGCAAAGCAGGAAATAAACAGATAAAACACGAGAGAAGCGCGAAGTTAAAGTGGAGCAGCGAGTCCTTTATACTCTACACCCATGAAAAAAACCTGCAACGTTTCAAAATATTTCTATTCTGAACATGTGCATTTGAGTTCATGGTCTTTATTGTTACTTGAGTTAAAAGGATTTATTTGACCTGATCATAAATCACATGTTTAACTGAAGTCAGTTTTTAATTTACATTTAGGCATTTGGCAGACGCTCTTATCCAGAGCGACTTACTTTTTTTTTTATCTCATTACACATCTGAGCAGTTGAGGGTTAAGGGCCTTGCTCAAGGGCCCAACAGTGGCACCTTGGTGATTGTAGGGTTTGAACCTGGGATCTTCTGAACCGTAGTCCAATGCCTTAACCACTGAGCTACACCTGACCCCTCACATTGTTCGAGTAATTTAACTAAACATCATTAATTGAACTAATTATTGTGATTGTTTCCAAATATTCACTTTTCAAAAAAAAAATGTTTGTACTGTATATCCTTACAAACAGAATTAATCCCCAAAATGAACCAAAGCCTTGAGAAGAACCGTCTCAGGTCCTCGAACATTCAGGAGAAATGTACTGCTTAATTATAAACCTGTACAACAATGTGAGGACTGACGAAGCGTTAGAGACAAACACCTCGTACAGATATGAATTTAATTACGTGTTAATTACTGTACTGTGTTTATAGAATATTTCTCAAGTTGACATTTTATAAATACACACTGATGAGCTCGAACACTTAATCCACTCCCTCATGAAGTGACTAACACTGATTATCTGGGTACAGCGCCCCCTGTCAGCAGTGTGATGAATCAGGCAGCAGGTGAACAATGAAAATGGGTGAATGCTGGTTTCAGAGCGTCTCCAAACCAGCAGGTCGTGTGGGATGTTCCTTGGCCTGTAGTGGTCAAAAAGTGACAGGGTCTTGGGCATCCAGGGGTCAACCAACTAACTGTTACAGACAGAGTTACACCCCTTCATGGACACGCTGCTCCCTGATGATGGTGATAATACACCGTGACACACTGCACACACTGTACAGGAACATGACAAAGAGTTTGAGATGTTGGTTCACCAGCTCAGGGCTGTTTTAGACTCACAGGGTGACCAACACAATATTAGTCCGGAGGTTTTAATGCTAAGACTGAACAGTGTGTGTGTATAGAAAATAAGAGAGGGAAATGCCAATAGAACTACAGTGGAACATCGGACTGTGAGTAACGCGGTTTACGAGTGTTCCACAAGACGAGCAAAGATTTTTAATAAAATTTGACTTGGAAAACGAACAAATCTTGGTTTACGAGTACCGAGTATCATGTATCACGCATGTGCTTCTTGTTTAGACGCCGAGCATCACGTGATCACAACTTGTACTGTTACGCGTGTACTGTTTACTATAACACTGTGAACACGTGTATGTGTGTGTAAAACATATTTTATTGTGTGTTCAGCGCGCGTGTAAAGCCAAAGCAAATCTCATTAGAGAGGTTAAAGATCCATTTTCTCTCTCTGTATCAACCACACACACAGGCCCCTCCTACTTTCGCCTTCACACACACACACAAACACACTCACACACACACACACACACACACACACACACACAGACACACACACGCTTTCTCTCTGCTCTACACAGAAACACTGCTCTGTCATGATTCTTTACAAGGGTAAAGTGCAGGTTAATTTGTTTTATTTTTACTTTACAGCAGTGATTCCGTTAGTGTGTCGATCAATCGAGTGTCATTAGAGAGATTTCTTGTTTATTTTTCAGATAAAACAGTGTTTCTGTTGTGTGTGTGTGTGTGTGAAAAGAGTGGAGGAAGGGTAACTGTGTAAGACGAGGAGGGGGAGAGGGGGAGCTTACTTTAGATTCTCACACACACACACACACACACACACACACACACATACACACACATACACAGCACCTGCGCGCACAAACGGAAACACTTATCTGTCGAGATTTATTTTTACTTTTTTTAAGGTAAAGTTCAGGTTAATTTGTTTTATTTTTACTTTGTATTTTGTGTTTATTAGTTTTATGTATTTATTTATTTATTCATTTATTTATTTACTATGTATTTAGTGTTATTTTTTTTTAAATACGAGCCCGCTTCTGGAGCAAATTATGCTCGTAATCCAAGGTTCCACTGTATGTAGTGGGCTCTCGTTAGTGACGGGGGTCTGGTGGTTCCTCTCCTGCTTCCTCTCCTGTACTGAAGTCCACTATCAGCTCCTTTGTCTTGCTGGCGTTCAGGGGGCACCAGTTCTCCAATCTTCTCCATGTAGGCCGTCTCCTTGTTGTCAGAGTTCAGGACCATCACGACAGTTGTGGCCACACAGTCATAGGTGTATAGAGAGTACAGCAGGGGGCTCAGAACACAACCCTGGGGGATTCCAGTGCTGAGAGTGAGGGAGGCTGAGACATGTCCACCCATCCTTACTGCCAGTGGTCTACCAGTTAGGAAATTGGAGATCCACTGACACAGAGATGGACTGAGTCCCAGCCTGGTGGTGAGTGTGGAGGGAATCACAGTGTTAAACGCTGAACTGTAGTCGACAACGAGCATTTTAACATAATTCACCCTTCTAGTGTCCAGGTGAGTGAGTGATGTATGAAGGAGGTGAGAGATGACATCATCTGTTAAGCAGTGCTTTATATATAGATTCTATACATATAATAACCACTTCCTCCTTAAAGAGAGAGAGAGAGAGAACAGCTTTTTCAGTCTATTCTTTTATGTTTATTCATAAATCCACAGCTCTTTGAGATATGAGTGGATTTTCTTTAATTAGCATCAATTACGGTGAACAGACGCCTGCAGGTCTGCATGAGTAAAAGGTTAATAGGGCCAAATTAATATCTTCATCGACAGCAGTACGCTCCCGAGGCTGCAGAAGGAAGCGTGTCTGGACATGAAATCATTTCACACATCACATTTTATATCCAAATATTTTCTTGCGTCTTCATTAAAACATTTTGTGACTCTGCGGCACAGCGTTAACGCTCCTCAACGAGTTGCGCTCAAGTTTATCAAATAACTATTTGGGTTGAATTTAATTTCATATTTTACCGGATGTATAATCGTTTAATTTATTCGAGTGCTGATGAGGGATTCTTGGCGCCGTCGGAGATCTTCATGTTCTCACACACGGTGTTGATCTTGGACTCCTGGACTGGAGTAGGGATTCTCCCAGTGGTTCTGATCTCCAGATGGCTTTCTCAAGATGTCGAGGAACACATTTCCACCAGACACATGTCCTCAATAACCTTTATGAAATCCATCATAAAACACATTAAAATGAGATCAAAAGGTTAAAACTATCTAAAGAATCCCTGGAAAGCATTTTCATGTCTTTTCTTGCGCTGTGAGATCCCACGGTTCTGCAGAGCTCCTGAGACCTCGGTGTGTTTTATTTAAATCCACAGCGTGCAGTGTGGAAGCCATCAGAGCTACATACTGTGGATTTAAATAAAACACACCGAGGTCTCAGGAGCTCCGCAACTGTGAATTCTTATCAGGAAACTGGGATCTAGAACCTGAAAGGGTTCTTCGGTCCATATTATTAATTCACAGTTGAACACTAATAAACAACTTTTATTCAATTCATGACCCTTTCAGATGTTAGAAATGTTCTACTACTATTAGAACCTTATCATCTGTAAAATGCATTTAATATTTCTGATCCAGTAACACTCACACTAGGACTGTGAGTGCGGTTTAAAATGTCATTTATTTCTTTATTTCTTGATTTAATTAGTATTTTTGTTGCAGTGGACTGTGCGGACCCGTCCTGTTCGGATCACGGCTCTTGCCTTCACGGCCGCTGCCACTGTTTCCCGGAGTGGACCGGATCCAGATGCGAGTCCCAGGTGTCTCTCTGTCCTGAGCGCTGCTCCGCCCGAGGGATTTTTGAGAACAAGGCATGCGATTGCGAGGCCAGCTGGACCGGACCGAACTGCTCCGCGGGTAAGAGTTCATAAATCTCAAATTTGGGATTTAGATTGAGATCATAAACCGATCGTTGAGGATTGAAATGAGAATCGATCGAGCTCGACGTATTCTTCTGTGTCTGACGTTCCGACACTCCGATCACGTCGGATCTGGTCTGCTGTTCGCAGTCGATTTGGAGCGATGTTGTGCTGGTTTATTTATTTAGTTTGTTAGTTTCTTTTTTTTAACCAAACATTTCCCTTAAACCTCGGGGCCTGTGCCACGGGACTCCTGCTGCAAACCCAGTGTGATCTTTGTCTCTTCATTACCTCCACCTCAATTAAATAAACTTTAATTAACGTGCGTGCTGTGTGGATCGACCCGCCTCCTGCCGAGACCTGGAAGTGCTAAAACCAGATAAACACCTTGCTGCTAATGAAACATTGATTATTTTGACTAATGTAGAAAAGAAGCCCTCCTTTTAAAAGAATAGATTGAATGATTTGCTCCTTTTTTCTCGGCACTTTTAATATTCTACAGAGCGACTCTGAGCTTTCAAGGGCTCGCAATCGAAAGAAAAACTCTCCGTAAGAGCATGTAAAGACTTCTCGAACATTAGGGGTCATTAACTTAATTCCCCTCCATTCAGGTTGTTGTGCGTGTTTGGAAATGACTCCCATTTGTATTCCTGGTTCAAAATCTCGATCTCGGCTGAAAAGCAGCAGGAAAATGAGGCACTTGGGTAATTTTTTTTTTTTCCTTTGTGTTTCTGGAGTTATAAAGGCGAGAATGATTGCCGAGAGTCGCTGTGTTTTAAAACTTCTGGAGGGTCGTCGAGAGGTAAAGCTGAGAGGATTTAAAGGTGAAAACACGGATAAGATATTGCAGGGGCTTGGAACAAGATCACTTCCTGTTCAATTATTTCTAAATTCTATTACACACTCAAAAAGCCAAAAACAAGCTGAGCTTTGCGAAACAAAACGTTAGTTTATTGTATGTTGATTATTTTGATAGACGGCACGACGGCGGTTAGCGCTGTCACCTCGCACCACCAGAGTCCAGGTTCGATTCCCACCTCGGGGTCTGTGTGTGTGGAGTTTGCGTGTTTCCTCTGGGTTCTCTGGTTTCCTCCCACAGTCCAAAGACATGCAGATTAGACTAATTAGCGTTCACAAATTTCCTGCAGTGTGTGAATGAGTGTGTGTGTGTGTGTGTGATGGATTAGCACCCTGTCCTGGGTGTAGCCGCTCCTCGTACCTTGAACACAGGATAAACGCTATATATATATATATATAAACTTTGTTATACATATTTATTTTATGATGTCATTATTAAGTCAGTACAAAAAAAAACAAAGAAACAAAGAATCTTCCAGGAAAATATGGACAAACTCCTCAGAAGGTCTGTGTCAGGTTCTGCAGGATGTTCAGTAAAACTCAGCAGCTCATTTCCTTATAAGACTGCACACACACACACACACACATACACACACTCGTCACACCAATCACTGAGTTTCTTTCATTAATTAGTGTTTACAGATTTTCCTATGTATAAATGTTTATTCTTGAAGGCGTCGATGCTCTACAGCGGTTATGTTCACGCGCCTGTTACACCGTACTGGATGTCTTCATCCTCCCAGCCTGATCTGTGCAGCACGAAGAGTATGGAAGTATAATAGTGCCAAAATTACTCAAAGCAAAATAGCAGGTTGAATTACATGAACTGAAAAAAAAACGTGTTGCAATAAAAATGTTTGAATTTTTCTGCATTGCAATTTGATCTGAATTGAAAAAACTCCTTAGAGCATTTACAATGTTTCATATTTTTGCCACTGCAATTTATTGTGGTTGTATATTTCAAGTGAAAATGTAATTCAAGCATTTAAAATTCAATGCAAA
>JAQMYL010000002.1:836391-852092 GCA_030014365.1 Clarias pachynema | reverse complement strand
GAGATGAAACACTCAGCAGTGGACCGTTCACATCCATGAAGTAGATTTGTGTACAATTATAATATTTAAATGTAATAAAAATATCTTTGTATGATCTTGTTCTCGAGCTGCTGTGGTCAGTGTGTGCAGACTTTAAACCCGTTAAACGTGAGCCGTCACGGTGTGTGTGTAGCGGATCTGTGTGAGGATGTGACGTGTGTGTATCACTTAGTGTATTTCATTAGATCTTCTTCTCCAGGTGAATAAATCCGCAGGATAATAATTAAAACAAACGCTCTTAATGACGCTGAGCTCGGCGGTTTTAATTAAACCTTTCACTGTGTCGAGTTTCCTGACTGTGACAGGATGAAGGTGTTTATAAACCGCACACGCAGTTATTATATTCATATCGAGTGAAACATCTCATTTTATAGGAGCGTCCTCATATCGTTTCTGTGCGCTCGAGCCTTCCCGCGCTTTAAACCGGCCCTCGGGGGAGGGGGAGGGGGGTGTCGGCTCCGCCCCTCGCGCTCGGATGCCTGAGATTGGACTAATAAGGGAATAAATCTGGTGGAGAGCGCGGTGAATCACCGAGCGGCTGCACTGCTAATCTCTTTAAACCCTGATTCAGGGAGTTACAGAGACGAGACGTTCAGCCGCAGCGCCGCGTAAATCTGCTTAGTCTGAGTTCTAGCACTTAAATGATGTGAAAAGCTTTAACATATGAACATATCACCTTCACCTGCTGCGGAGCGACAGAGGAATAAAGGAGGGAATAAAGAGAACCGCCGCAGAGCTGTCGAGTCTCACCGCTGTAATTAATTTGCCGAAGGCGGCGCGTGTGTTTGACGATCACATCCGTCTCAGCAGCTGATAGTGTAAAGACACTCAGCCGAGTGTGTGTGTGTGTAGCAGACATGAGGCTTACAGTCATCTCCTCGAGCATTTTTCATCATAAACTCACCTCTAGAGGTTTATTATCAGGTTTGTGCCGATTTAAATAAAGTCTATAGACTTTTATAGAAAGTCTTATAATCACGTTTTTCAGTTTGTTTTTTTTAAATGAGGGGTTTAATAAAATAATTATACATAAATATTAATAACAAAATGCTCTAAGTGAGCAGTGTGTGTGTGTGTGTGTGTTGAATGAGCATGAAAAAGCCGAGTGCGTCACACACACACACACACACACACACCACATGTGTGGAGATGGAAACACAGACGTTATAACTCCAGGCCCTCTGCTCTTTATTTCCTGTATATTATTTAAATTTTTTGAAAGAAATACATTAATTTTCCTAAATTCAAATGGAAATGAGGTTCTGATAAAAAAAAAAAAATGCAATAAGATTTATAGACTGTCACTAAGTCTGTATTCAGTCTATATTAAACCTCAGAGACTCACAATGAGTGTAAAATCATTTTAATAGCTGAATACTTATGCTGATATTAAACTTTATTTAGTTGAAAACATTTTGTACACCAGAACGACCCCCCCAATCCCCCCCCCCTCATAATATACATATTAAAATAAATAAAAACTGGAAGTCATTGTAATATGCACGTTGTTCAGCAACGCTTCTGTTTAATTATGACTCGTTATAATATTAAAGTTCGAGTGGACGGGAATCACCAGGGACGATATTATCATGGTACCTTTGGTGCCGATTCCGTCGGTATTGTGATAAATATTGGGAGTTTATACATATATATATATATTATTTTATTTTTATTTTTTATATATATATACAGTATATATATTAAAGATATATTTTTATATATTAATGATTTTGTTATAATTATAAACAAACCCGTGTGAATAGTTTAAAGTGCCACCTGTTTGACATTAGACTTCTTCTGCGTCTTTCATGAAGCTCCAGCGTGTTCAGAACACAGCGGCTCAAATCCTCGAGAGGGAAATAACCGCCGATCTCGTCACCCCAGTCTGATTAGCTCCATGCTAACCTCCACATTAACTCCAAAGTCCTGCTCGCGATGCTTCACGCTCTTCTAGCTCTTTTTTGTTTTTGTATCTCTGGTGGATCGTGCTGATCGAGTGAAGTGGCGCGGCTCATCTCAGACATTCCGCTCACCTGAGCGTCACTCGCGCGTCTCCCCGCGGACGCGTTTCTAATTTAGAAAGTCTGGAGTGGTGCTGCAGGAGAACATCAGGGACACTCCAGTCGCATTTCGTGGAATCCATTTTCAACAGCATTCGCTAAGTTCATCTGTAAATGCGGTGACTGCATGCGTGACACGTAGCCACAGACACAGCTAACTTTTATAACATAAACATGAGAATTTCACTTTTTGTTTCTAAACTGCTAGAAACAGTGTGAGGTTAGCGCTATCAGAAAGTCTCATTTAAACTGATTCTATACAACATAATGTTTTCCACATCTTAATAAAAGCTAGGAATGTTTACGAGGCACAGGCTAGCACTAAGAACCAACAACGTTCCTGTCGACTGAAATCCGGTTTTTGATGAACCAACCAGAGCTGTTTTTTTTTTATTTCTGTAAGAGATTAAACGGGATGAGAGACATGTCTGGATTATAAACATCCACTGTTTATGGTTTAACGAATCGATTCTCTCGATCAGATGCTGATCACGTCAAACCCACCACGTGTGTGCGTTACGTGCAGAGCAGAATCTATTTCATTTTCTAATTCCGTCCGACTCGCTGGTGTCAACGTGTTTTTGGGAAATGTCCGATCGTACCTGACGGATTAGACTCGAGTCTTGTTAGCTTGACATTTGATTCGTGCGTTTGTTTATTCGATCGCGCGGATCTGAAGCTGAATAATCGATGATCATGAGCATTACATTATGGAGGAGAGTTTGTGCTGGTTCCACACTTCCACTCCTCACTCTTATTGCATCATGTTTCGATTAATGCGATAATGAGATGTACGTTCTCCACTTCTAGACTTAGAATAACGATAAACAGGAGGAAGAGGAATTAAAGGATGCCGGCAGGAGTGGCTCCGCGTTGTCTTTGTGTCAAGGTGAAGAGATAAATCCAGCTGTGCAGACCCATTCATCTTAGTTAAGTGAGGATTTGTTGGACATGTTGGGTTTAGAATTCGGCACGAGGCTGATATCGGCTCGTATCGGCTCTGCTGTCCCCTCTGACCACGCGCTCCGTCAATACATCAACCGGCGGTCTTAATCATAGAGGACGAGTGCAGCGCTGCAGTGTGGACGAGATTCAGCACATTTTGATTTGAACATGGACGGAAACAAAGTTTAATTTAAATAAACTCAACAGTTTATCTGTTTAAAAGAAACGTGTGTAGTCACTTATCTCTAGAAGATGTTAACTAGAGCTGTGGAGGTTAACTGATTATACAATATAAATTATTTCTGCAAACTTTAAACATTATAGAGTCTAAAATTGACAAATTCTTTAAAATATATCACAGCTTATACAGAAAATACAAAACACCTAGAAGTTCTACAAATACTCGTGTTTTGTGAGAGTATTGCTGCTTCTTTTGAGTGGTTGGTGCAGTACCGCCACCTACAGGACTGGAGCAGAAGATGATCGCTTTGTACAAGAGACGGCGTCTAAACAATCAACATCACAAGTTACGCAGTGTTTATTAGATCATTTCGTAATACCTGTAAGAAATACAGCTGTTTGAGACGGACGAATCAGATAAATGTTAGTGCTGTAGAAGGGAATCGACCTGACAGTTCCAGTGCCTAAGAATCAGATTTAATACAGATTACCCACAATCATTACCAGATGTGAATGTGATCCTGGACGAGTCGAACCTGGAAGAAAATTGAGGAAAGTTCCTGAAAGTCACAGGCCGTGCAGACTTCACACTTTAGGACTAAACATCAGGAGCTTTTCAGACTTTAACAAGACTGCAGCTTATGGAGCAGGAAAAGCGATCTGACGGAAGCAGGTGCCGGAACACTAACATGTTGCACGGCGTAAATTATTGATGGTCCTCAGCCGCCTGCTTTGAAGCTGAATCCAAAAAGAAGTTAAAATTTTACAGGTCTGAATTAATCATGACTCTCCGCACCCCTCTCAAACTGTGGAGTGAAAGTGTCCGCTGAGCGAACGGAGACGCTTCAGAACCAGGACCTGTGCGTTAGTGGAGACGAGTCTTTGCTGTGTGATTGAGCGTTTTTAAAAGTTTTAATTGCCAAAATTGATAAAAGGGTTGATGGATGTAAGGATGTATGTATGTAAGGATGGATGGATGGATGGAGTGAGGTCACTGTAATTAAATCTGAAAACAACCAAACCCCTGTTTTCTAAATCTTTCAGGTGATGGAAGTAAATCATCAGAAGTGTTTTCTGGCCTAAAGACACGTGGAGATGGTGTTTATTTCTTTCCACATGTGAACGTACAGTATCTCCTGGAGGGAACGTGCTGACAGGACACCTGGGCAGTGGAGATTTAGCTCTTCATCTAGGTTCTACACTAGAGGTACCTTAAGTACCCTTGCATTTAGAACCTTAAAGGTTCTTCAGTTTTTAATGTTCCACATAGGACCATGTGAAAAGCTAAAGCCGTCCAAATGATCTGCTTTCCTAAGAAGCGCTGAACAGGATCTCCAAACCTCAAAGCGTTCCTCTGAAACACATTCAGAAAGATTTCCTAATGGACTGCAGACTCCTCTTACTGTAGATCTTTTCATTGATACTTTCATCCCCATTACCATCTATCTCTTTATCCCGCGAGACATTTCAGTTCCTCCCGCTCTTGAAGCATGGGGCGTCTAATGTGTCTTGAGAACTGTGAATGACTGAATCGAGGGAGAATGAATTCCTGAGCACTTCACTGTACTCTCATTGATCTGCTTAATAGACCCGAGTGTTTGTCAATACAGACGTGAACTGCTGCTGCCGAGTCTCAGCTCTCGAGTGCCGAACCCTCACCGTGTGTCTTGTGTCTCAGGAATCCTGTACAAAGGAAACGGTGAGAACGTGTTCCTGTCCCAGCTGCCCCCGGTCATCAGCACCATCATGGGTAACGGCCGCCGGAGGAGCATCTCCTGCCCCAGCTGTAACGCCCCGGCAGGGGGGAACAAGCTGCTGGCACCAGTAGCGCTGGCGTGGGGCGGAGACGGGAGTCTGTACGTGGGAGACTTCAACTTCATCAGACGCATTGACGCATCAGGAAACGTTACCAGCATCATGGAGCTCAGGTGCGCAAGGATGAGTAGATTGCATGAACAGAAGGATGGATGGACGAATGCATGGCTGGTCACATGGATGGATGGATGGATGGATGGATGGATGGATGATATAAACTAATAAATGCATGCATGACTGGATCAATGGATGAAAGAACACATGAATAAATTGACGGGTGAAAGTGTGAATTGATAAATGCTTGAATGGATGGATGGATGAGTTGGAAAGCAGCATGAACAGATGGACCAATGGATAAAAGAACAAGTGAATAAACTGTTAGGTGGATGTCTCAATCTAGTAATGCATGAACAGCTGGATGGATGGATGGATAGACAGACTTGATAAAGGGAGGATGAAGTGACAGATGGATAATCAGACGCTGCTCCAGGGAGAAATTCCTGCTAATTGCTGTGAGTTGTAATGAACGCTTCTCCTTAAAGAGCCTGGAGTTCTGAGAGACGTCCATCAGCGCTGCTCTGTTTATAAAACAGACCTTGATTATTCATCTTCTATGTTTTGTTTTGTTTTTTTTCAATATCACAGTTCTGCTCCACGATTGTTTCATTCCCTGCGTAGCGCCTTGACGTGTTCTCTCTTCATTTGCATTTGCCCTTTTTTCTGTTTACATTCATTTGGATCTTTTATACGGGTGACGCGGCGGTGTTGGAAATGAACGCTCGGCTTCAACGCCTCTCTCCGGAGACTTCAAATGAAATGAAATGATTAGTTTCCTCTCGCTGTGAAAGACTTCAAAGTGAACTCGTCTGACTTTACACAAACTCGGTAACACACTGGAGGTGTGTGCTTCAGGGACGGAAGTGCAGAATAAATTGTAAAGTGTCGAGAGGAGCAGCGGACGTGGATTGATTTTATGATTGAGCGAGCGCACAGACGAGCGGACGGGTCGACTGTCAGTGTGATTAATGTCTATTATGACCGATACGGAGGATCTTTGTCGCGTGATGATGCTTTTTCTCTGTCGGCTGTTAGATTTATTTACATGTGGCCTGTTTCTTTTTCCCCCACTGCTGCTCTAAGGAATAAAGATTTCAGACACAGGTGAGTGATGATGATGATGATGATGATGATGATGATGATGTCACTGATCTGACATGAGGAATAAAGTTTTTTGATGAACTCTCAGGACTGATTTTCTGCAAAATGAAGAAAAACCTCTGCGTTGTTTAAACCTGTCGTTCAGGAACACACGTACATTTCTTTCAGTCAAAAGGAATAAAGTCAGGTTTATTAAACAGTTCAGCTTTAAGCGATCAATTGTTTTAAATAAAGTGATTTGAGAAACAAACATGACTTTACATTTTGATCTGACTTTAATGAAACTGAATGTACAGTTACGATGGACGAGACGGCAGTGTGCGATTACACAGAGGAACTTTAGATTTCTTTTGAAGATGAAGTGCAGGTACAGTTATCACCATGAAGCTGATTATGTTCCTGAACCAGATCACCACATGTGTTTGTGATTAAATTCTTGATTTAATAAAGAGGAACACTTTGTACTTTTATCTGTTTATCTGAGTTTATCAGTTTAAGGCTGTAAATCTCTCAACCTTAATTGCAACACGTTTCTCTTCAATAATAGTCGAGCATGTTAACAAACAATAATCAATTATAATAATAGTTACAAGACACATTTTTTCATTAAATATGTTCTGGCAGCACAATCCCAACAGTCCGTTATGTGAGTCTAATTAACGAAGCTTAAACTGTTTAAACCAAGTTCCATTCAAAACCAAGTCTGTCTGATATTCTATCACCTGAACTACAAGTGCGCCCTCTTGTGGTGTACGAGTTAATAGATATGTGACTTACGAATGAGAAACATTATGCAAAACAAACATTAACCATTAGTACATTTATAATCAACATCTATATATATATATATATATATTTTTTTTTATGCCAGTGAAACAAGTTAGTTCCTGTTCTCACTTCTGTTCCAGCAGCTATAAACTCTCTCTTGGAGTTAATAAGAAGTCTCGTTCTTCTGTCATGAAGAAGTCATTGACAATAGAATCAACATTAAACGATTTCGTTGTCCTTGTTGTTCTTGTTCTTGTTACCGGCTCAGAGTTGGAGGTTTAAAGACCACCAGAATGTCGTCCAGGTTTCAGAGGGAGTGATCAGGACTTGACGTGTTTCTTTGTGAATTTTCTTTCTTTTAGCAAAGTGTAAATTCACCCCAGTGGCTGGAAAACCTATAAATTCCGACAGATCAAACAGAATGCGGTTCGTGTCGACTGATGCGTGGAGGGAGTGAGACGACTGAGTCCCAGCTCAGGGGAGAGATCACGTCAGACCCCGTCAGATATCACTTAGCATTTAGACAGCACACAACACGTTTAGGTTACATGACTTGGATAGCCCCCTAACACACACACACACACACACACACACACACCCCGTGCTTGTCTTAAAACAGACACTGATGTCAAACTCTGTCATGTTGCTGAATCGCAGCACCGAGCCGCTCCGAGTCTCAAACCTCGTCAGTCTGCATAAACAGGTCATTTCTGAAAACATAGTTTTTTTTCCTTCGCGCGTCTAAAAACATTTTCATCAAGACAAACACAGAGATGAGCTCGCCAGTGATGGAACATAAACATAAACTCTCCATCGAATGCTATAAAAAGAGTCCAGATGGGGGAAACACCGACTACAGGAGATAACACAAGAATTCAGGACCCATAACCAGGTGGAACTTCTGCCGAAAGTTTCCACTCGAACACAGTCTCGTCCCGGTCAAACATGTGATTAAATAAATTACAGAGCATAAAGTAACGACCTCATCACGCCCTCACACGTTCAAAACACTCATCATGACCTAGTGGTATAAATGTGGGCGGAGCCGGAGTTAGCACTCTGCCCGTCCATGTCTGATCATAAACACTCTAAGGTTATGGATTAACCTGCTGCCGCCCCGCCCTCACGGAGAACCCCGATACAAACAGCTTTTAATAACCGAGCCCGTAATCTTTATCCGTTCCCTGGCTGGAGAGTAACGGACGCGCGCCATGTCCTGCATCCCAAATCTGTCTTTCACTCCATGCTAATGTCCTCCACATTTACTCACTCAGGGAAAACCAGACTGATGGATTTAATGAATGCAAATAAGCCGAGCCTGATGAAATGCCTTCAGCTGGTGACAGTCATTAAGATCTGCGCATCATGGCTATTTTTCCTCCTCTCGCATGGGAGACATAACGATTGAAATGATTTGGCGCACTTCAAGCAATCATCACTGCCTCCTCAAATATTTTCCAGTCACGTCTGATTTATTATCCCTCCGGACACAGTTTCCGTCTCTTGTCAGTACGTTGTTTTGAAAGGTGCAGGGGGAGAAAAGACACAGATGGCGAATCAGTAATGTTCTCTAGCAGCATTAATATTTCAGAAAACAGCGTTATTTCATCTGTCATCTCCACAGAGCGAACCGAACCCCTTGTTTATGCAGATACATCGTTTCATCCAAACACCACATCGATCTCTTGCTCCGTTTTTCCCGCAGTAATAACCCGGCTCACCGCTACTACCTGAGCTCGGACCCTGTGACGGGACACCTGTACGTCTCGGACACCAACTCCAGGCGCATTTACCGTCCCCGAGTCCTGTCCGGCGAGCTCGAACCCCAGACTAACGTCGACGTTGTAGCAGGGACGGGGGATCACTGTCTGCCTTTCGATGAGAATAAGTGTGGTGATGGAGGACCGGCATCTGAGGCCCTACTTACAGGACCTAAAGGTACTAACGGGAACAAAAGATAATCTTCTGGTCGAGAAATGGCACTAATCAAATCTCCAATATTTAATTTAATATGTTAAATTTACTTACAGTTTCCTCACCGAAGTCAGATCTCACACAGTGGAGTAGTGGACTAGTGGAGTAGTGGACTAGTGGACTAGTGGAGTAGTGGACTAGTGGACTAGTGGAGTAGTACACAGCAAAGGTCCCAGTGTTGAATTAACACCGTACAGTGTTTCTGTAGATCCTGAGTGACTCTTATCACTGAGTAACACCTAGACTTAATTACACCTTACCTAAAACATCCAAAAGTTCCAGCTCAAGAACACGGGTCAATAAGACCAGACATCACACACACACGGGTCAATAAGACCATCACACACACACACGGGTCAATAAGACCATCACACACACACACGGGTCAATAAGACCATCACACACACACACACATCATAATTGAAATACTTTTTTTTTTCTAAAGTAGCACCATGAGCTGCAGCTCCAAAAAAAAATAACAACAGCTACAAATAGTCTTATTTATATTCATTAATTAATCAGTCCTGTCTGTAAAACTGAGCTGATCCTCATCAGACATGAGACGAACCACATGAGGATTTTTGATACAAAATGTCACAGATGTTGTGTCTCTGGTCTGATCATTTATCGCCTGCTTATCAAAGGTCAGTGACAAATGCGGAACATTTAAAAGCTAACAGATAAAGAACTTTTCTCTGGTTCTCAGAGCGTCAGATTCAAAACAGACTTGTGATCCATTCTGTGTCTCTAATCTAAAGTAGCATCATGAGCTGCAGCTACAAAAAAATGACAACAGCTACATATAGTCTTATTTATATCCATTAATTAATCATTTAATCTAAACCGATGTACAGGCTCTACAGACGCACGAGTAACCAGAGCCAGACTGACTTCCATCACATCTCCCAAAGCTATTAAACTAAGCAGACCTTACAGAGTTCCACTCCAGCTCTAAAGTTCTCGTCACACTGATCAGACTTTAATTACAGGGGCTCGAGAATGCAGAACCCATCAGAGCTCATTCACGGCACTTAAATCTCCATCACGTCTTGCTTCAGAGTCTGAGTGATGGAAACCCGCACATGGCCCTCACCTCAAGAGCAGATGATGGATTTAATTCATGCAGATCAGATCAGATGCTCAGCCTGATGAAAGTCTCCAGCTGCTAACAGATTGCACTTTAGATTGGTGATTATATTCCTGAGAACCCTGAAGAACCCTTTCAGATTCTCAGAGGGTCCTGACTCACTAATCACTCTGTACAGGATCCAGAACTAAACCTGAGCTCCTCTCTGAGGACACCACACTGACACTGAAGGTTCACCTGCAGGTCCAAAGGTTCAGCAGGTGTGGGATCAGAACTCCAGACAGGCAGAAGGTCCTGAGACAGGCAGAAGATCTGACTCGTATCTGACACCAGAGTTTACATTGAACTCACACGTCTTCACAATTATTAGATTAAATTTCGTGTGTAATTATGTCAAAATAACCCAAAACAAACAAACAAACATGACTGAGTCTCTAGTCTAGCTCTACTTATATTTATTGTTTAAAAACTCATCAGTCACCAGACAACAACTGTTAATAATGTTAAATACCTGATCCAGTTGTCTAGACATCAAAGTCTGGCCCTTGTCACAGTAGCTACCTTATATCGTTTATTATATATTATAAATGATTAATTACAGTATTATAAATAATTATCTATAGTAATTATTATAATAATTAAAATAGTAATTTCAGTAATAACAGTAGCCTCTAGGGACGGGAAGCACCAGGGACCCAATACGATATCATCAGTGTCGATTAGATTCATATCACGATACTGAAAAAACATCAGTTTTATGAAAATCCCAATTCCATATTATTATTATTATTATTATTATGATTATTATGATTATGATTATGATTATTATTATTATTATTATTGTTGTTGTTGTTAATTCTGTTAAAATGTTTAAAACCTTGACCCATGTAAAAAAAAAAACCGTTACATTTAAACAATACAAAATGATATCAAGTAGAAGAGTAGAAAATGTAAGTTGAAATTGAAATTCAACCAAACGCTACATGTTTACTGAGCAGCTCGTACCTCTGGCGCGTCGCTCACTGTAAAATGTTATTTCCAGGTAAACTTGGGAAATAATCTGCTCTTACCACCTGGGATTCCGTCCTGCCTGCAAATTTCTGAATACTTTAGAGTGCGCCACCTGGAGGGTCATAGAGGAATTGCGACATTTCACCAAATGCAAACATATAATATAGAAATGATAAAAGAAAATGATTTTGGAGTCGGTGTGGCGATACATAAATCACCAGACCAGAGAGTCACATTTCCTAACTGAATCAATACTGTATTCCCCCGTCTCTAGTAGCAGTGACTATCACGTTCATTTCTATATCAATGTGAAATTTACAATTTAATAATGAAACTAGGATCAGAAGTGTCATTTCTGTACTTTACGGCTATGGAATGTTGGTTTTATAAAATATAAGATCATGTGGGTCTCTGGTGTATCAGCGCTGTTTCTCACACAGCTTTAATTGACTTTAACACGCAGCGGCGACATCGCTTTAGTTTCCGATCCTAGAATCTAGAGAATCTAGAGCTGACTCAGTAACACTACATTCTGTAATCAGGAAGTGAATAAAGGAATAAAGGGGCACGAACACACTGACCTGAATAACATGGAGTCAAACACATCACATGTAGACTCAGTGTCTCAGAGACACGCGCATGAAGACAGCTTTATTTCCCTCTCACAGGGATCGCCGTCGACAAAAACGGTCTGATCTACTTCGTGGACGGGACGGTGATTCGCAGAGTGGACCAGAGCGGCGTTATTACCACCGTCCTGGGGTCAAACGACCTCGCTTCAGCCCGACCTCTCAGCTGTGACGCAGTCATGGACACCCGGCAGGTGGGAAACGAAAACAAGACGCGTCTGATCTAACACTTTATACATGATTTAATGATAATGTTTATTAAAATGTTTATGAAGTTTGTTCTCCTGTGCTGGTCAGTGCAGATGTTCAGGTGTGGTAGAAACTGGAGTGTGTGTATATACAGGGTGTTACGGTAACTATCAGAGGGTTTTAGTGGAAACAAAGTTCAGTCTTTATGTAGTTCATCTGTTAAAGTTAGTCTATTAAGTCCCTATGAAGACACAATCATTTCTTATTTATTTATGGACATAAAATCTTCTTTTTACAGACAGTTTACATGTCATTTTTAGGAGAGTGACCCTGTTTGTTCTTTTTTTAAAAATTTTTTTATTCTTACATGTTGGTGTTTTATCTTTCCCTTGGATGTTAAAAGTTGCACTGATGAAAAACAGATGGATAAAACAAAAACTGTCTGTCTTTTCATTTCAGACTGCAAAATGTGATTATTTTAAAGTGCGGTGATTCTTTTCTATTACCCACTGTATTTACACACACACACACACACACACACCCTGGTTTCCACTTTAGAAAACTGCTTTGTGAATCATAATCAAAAGATGGTGTGTTTATTCTTTCTTGAGATAATAGCGGTCTGTTATTCACTAGGAAGTGGAGCCTTAAACCCCAAAACAACTTCTTCTCCATCCAACAAAATCCAACCAAATCTTTTCCATCCCAGGTTTCACTGGAGTGGCCGACCGATCTGGCCGTCAGTCCGATGGATAATTCCCTTTTCGTGCTGGATGGCGGTGTGGTTTTGCGGATTACAGAAGACGGGCAGGTGAGCGTCGCGGCAGGTCGGCCTCTCCACTGTCCTCTGTCCGCTGCCGAACCTTCAGTAACCGAGACCCAGCGCGCCACACACACTCATCTGGAGTCTCCGAGTGCCATCACGGTGTCCTTCACCGGAGTGTTGTACATCGCCGAGACGGACGAGCGGAAGATGAGTCGTATTCGTAGCGTGGCACCAAACGGCGAGATCGCTCACTTAGCCGGGTCGCTGTCCGACTGCGACTGCAAAACGGACGTTAACTGCGACTGCTACCTCACTGGAGACGGTTTCGCTAAAGACGCTCGTCTCAACGCGCCTTCCTCGCTCGTAGCCGCTCCAGACGGAACGCTGTACGTCGCTGATCTTGGAAACATCCGAATCCGAGCTATCGAGACGAACAAACCGCAGCTGAACACACGGGGGCTTTATGAAGTGGCTTCCACCGCAGAACAGGAAGTGTACATGTTTGACTCGAACGGAACGCACCAGCACACCGCTAATATTGTGACCGGAGATTTTAAATACAACTTCAGCTACAGCAACGACGGAGATCTGACCTCCGTCACCGACTGCTACGGAAACACGCTGCGCATCCGCCGGGACGCTAATCGGCAGCCGGTCCGAATCGTAGCGCCCGACAACCAGGTGGTTTGGCTGAACGTCGGCTCTAACGGGGGCCTGAGAAGCCTGGGGACGCAGGGGCGGGATCTCGTGATGCTCACGTACCATGGCAACAGTGGTCTCCTAGCAACCAAGATCACCTCCAATGGCTGGACCACCTTCTACGAGTGAGTGTGTAAAGTTACCGCTAATGTTTAATATGTGTATGATTGTGGGATGTAATCCCATCTCCTAAGCAGGAACTTATCAATTATTTCTAAATATTTATTAATACACAATACACAAGGTTACATCTTTATCTTGAGATAATTGGCAGTTAAATTAAAATAAGTCATAAACAGTAATATAATGTTAACATAAATTGTCACTAGCTTGAATTTATGGCTACTTTTATGGTCTTTTATTTATGTCTTTAAATTGACACAATTAGACGATACAATAAATTAAATAGATTATATGTTGAAAAATTAGATTAAAACAACCCAATTTATTAAAATGGGATATTAATTTAAAATAAAATATGTATTTTTTATACATAAAAATAACATCACATCTTAATGCTACAAATTGTAAATAAATGTATTTTTAGTTATTAAATCAAGCAGTAATGAGCAGTAATGCGAGAACTCACCAAACCTTATTTTTCACCCTCATGTTTCTGTAAATCTGACACAAGGAAACAAAAAAACACAGTTATTTGTCTCAGCTGTCTATTTTGGGCTTTTACGCTGCTTCAAAAAATTCTAAAAATGTCCTGGTCTCTGGGCTGAGAATATTTCGTTTCTCGCTGCAGAAGTCATCATAAACATTTCCCTGTTATTTACGATGACGGGAAATTGTGCAGAAGTGCTGACATCGAACCCGGGACTGTAAATAACTTTCTCTTGCAGTTATGACAGCGAGGGAAAGCTGACCAACGTGACGTTCCCCAGCGGCGTGCTGATCAGTCTGCTCGGGGACGCCAGCCTCGTCTCCACCGTGGAAATGGAGAACTCCGCGAGAGAGGACGAGGCGCGGATCACGGCGAACAGCTCGGACATTCAGACGGTCTTCACGCTACAGCAGGGTGGGTTTAGATTAGAAACGTCAGTCGCTTAGATTAGATAAAGATTAGATAAAGATTTGACTCGGACTCGGTGTTTTAAAGGTCATGGCATCAGGGGTGAATATTTAAGACGTATTTAAGTATTTAAGACGTCGTGATACATTCACCATCTTTACTTTTCAAGCCACGCCCATTCTCAGAGCTGCTTGATCTGTCTGATCTGAGAAACTGCCTCGTTTATTTTCCCGTCAGATTACGATGACCCAGACATCATCACTGTGGTCTGATCTTCACTTGTAGTCAGGTGTGTGTGTGTGTGTGTGTGTGTGTTACAGATCAGGTGAAGACGAGCTACGTGCTGGGTTACGACAGCTCGCTCTGGGTTTTATATGCGAACGGACTGAGCGCTCATTTCCAAACCGAACCTCACATCCTGTGTGGCGCCTCGTCGCCGACGGTGGCTCGGAGGAACGTGACGCTTCCCGATGACGCCGGACAGAACCTCGTGGAGTGGCGCTTCAGGAAAGAACAGACTCGCTCTAAAGTCACGGTGTTCGGACGCAAACTGCGAGTAAGACTCAAACTTCTGACTCGTTTCTCAGGTTTCAGGCCTAACTGTGTGTCCACTTCACTTTTCTAATATGAGAACATCGCATTGTAAGATCCTCGTATGAGGACTACAGGGTGTCAGACTTTTGCCAAACTTGTTCCTGTTTGAAAGCACTGATCAGGTTCAGTAGATATCAGGTTCCAAATAAACAGGAACAGTGAGGAACAATACAGCTTGGGTTTGAGGCCTTAAGATAACACTTTCTTATTTCAGAAAATATAAATGTCCTCTTTTCAGCGAGCCAGTTGGTGGAGGACCTTCTCGTCCTGCTGGTTTTGGATTAAACTCTAGGCTTCTGTCTTTAAACATTTCCCGCCCATTATTTGTGCGCTACCCCCCCCCCCCCCCCTCCTCCCAACAAGGCTACATTGGGCCGAAAGCGATCACATTTCCTTTGAGACACGTGACGGTAGCCCATTCTCATCTTTTCACACTACCAAAGGGAGCGGCGTAACACACTCAGAGGAAAGCGCTATCCTCTCCTTACGTTTGAGATACCTCACAGACGCCCATGACTGGCTTGGGTCACGATTGACGTGAGAGCGCTCACATTCTATTCGTTTAACAGAAAAAGACAAAAAAAAGAACAGAACAGCAGTTTAATAAGGAAAAAAATATTGAACATTTCTGTACTTTTTCTACCCATCCCGAGGCATCGGGAGATTGTGCCATCTTCAGTATACATAGGCCAACCCTGCAAGGTTCCTGAGGCATCCAGAGAAGGACCAGCTCCAGCTGGATTCAGCTTTACGATGTTTGGAGCTACAC
>JAQMYL010000002.1:807585-820464 GCA_030014365.1 Clarias pachynema | reverse complement strand
CACACACACACACCCACCAGACATGTGACCTAATTCACCAGCTTTAAAGGATTTATTATTAAAGGATTTATTATTTAAAGTTTTTTTTTTTTATAAAGCTTTTAAAAATAACTATTTCTTAATCACTGTTCATTATAATCACATTATTGAGACGCTGTAGCGATGACATGCTTTAATAATAAATGACATCATCATTACTATTCTGGAATAACGTGTGTTTTTAAAAGTGAGTTCTCGCGGCGTTTCTTCTCTCCTGACTCTGTACCTGAAGTCGAAGGCAGCGTAGTCCTTCACCTCCACGCCGCCGTGAGAGAAAACCCGACACACTCCTCTCTCCGCTCTGTACGGGTACTCCGTCTCATTCACCAGCGTCTCTCTGCTCTGAGAACATTAACGAGAGAAAAGAGAAAAATACACCAATTAAAATATACACGGTGACTTTTTCCTTTTATTTCTTGATGTTTTGTTTTAATAATATAAAATCTGAGATAAATATGAAATTACTATTATTAAATCATAGTCTTTACCCGTTCACACGCCAATATATATATAAAAAAATATTGGCGCCCTTTATGCCAAGAGGCCAAAAATACCTGTATGACTGTATAAACATTAACCACACACATCTACAGTCTTCACTAAAACACCCGATGAAACAAATCATAACCTGTTCTCCAGTGCCAAAATTATTGGCGTCCTTCAATGATGATTTTAAAAGAATGCAGGAAAGCAGTGTGTCTTACTTGAAAACAAACATCTGCTTTCCGTTTCCAGGGAATCTACGGCTGCTTTTGACCAAACAGAATTTAAACTATTAAACCAATTAAATAATATTATATCATTTAAAGCAATTTGTTTTTACAGTCAGATAAAATAATACTTTCTAACCACAAAAAATTATAATGGTGGATCAAGAGAAAGTGAAGGGTCAGTAAAGATCTGCATGAGATTTTTATACCCAAAAATTATTTTATTCTTTAATTTATCATTTATTTTTATTATTTTATTCCTTCATGCCTCTGTCTGGAGGTTAGCGTCCGCGTCGTTTAAACAAACATCTAAACCAAAATCTAACGGTGTATGAAGGATGGTATCCAGGGGTGCCAATAATTTTTGCTAAAGCATCACAAGTTATCAAACCTGTTACAAATACATGGATTAGATAAAACTATCACGCACCATCTAACGTTTAAACATGAAATCGCTGTCGCTGCATGTGGAGCGGGGCTTATGTAGAAAAATGTGCTGTACTGTTAAACGGAGGAGCCAATACTTTTGCACTGAGGGCGGTGCTGTACCTGTTTGAGCCAGTCGAGCGTGACCACAGGTGACCCTCCCATACACCCGTCACTGCCATACGCACAGTCTAAAACCTGCTGGACGCTGAGACTCTGAAATGTTCCTCCGTCTTTCACTCGCACAGACTCGATGGCCGAGACCACACTGAACGCCCAGCATGCTCCACACTGCACACACACACACACACACACAATAAACACACTAAACACACACCAGGTCCTTCACAATGCTGTACACCACTTCCTGTTTGCACACGGACCGATTTCTGATCGTGAACAGGACCGACAGCGCCGTGATCCTTCCAGTCGAACTTCCGAGGATAAACAGACGCTCCGAGTCGGCCATCTTGGAAAAATCTGTACTTGGACACTTTGTGGGGATGAGCTCGGAGATAAAGATCTGGGAGGAAAAAATAAAACAAAGAAATCAGATAGATGTTAATACAAGTGATTTCAGAGTGTAATGAAACACACACACACACACACGCGCACCTCCGCCCATCCTACACAAGGAACACTCTGGAGGTGAAAAAGCGTCACAGAATAAAGTCATCACTAGTCGTCTTTACGTCACCTTTAAACTGCTGAGTGGAGAGAACGGAGAACTGATTGACTCCGTACACAGCCGTGTGCTCCACATCCTCCGAGTGTGTGTTGAGGAACGTCTGGCGCTTCACCGAGTCCTGATTTACAGAATTACAGAGGGTTAAACACACAACACTGGGAACGAGCAGAACTCTACAGCTGGGTGTTTATCACAAAACACTGCAAATCCGTTTTATAAGCTAAGAATCCTTAATTATCCACTAGATCCGGACAGAACCCCACAACTGTTTCCCTGAGAGACGACTCCAAGCAGAACCTTTTAAAACACCTCCATCGACTCGTTGCAGCAGGTTTGCCCAATTCCACTTTCCCTCTTTGTTCTAACCCACCGTCCATGATGAGACAGCAGATGTGGTAACGTACTGTATGTGGTCAGAATAGCACCAGTCACACCGCTCCAGATGTACACACGATCATATCTTTTGGCACACTGACTTATGAAGGTCTGTGTCACTGTGACTGCGTGTGCGGCCTTGTGCTGCCATCTGCTGGCGTGTCACAAAACTAGTCTCCAAACTTTTCGGCACCACCAAGAATACTAATTTATTACGAAGAACTGAAATGTGTAGTACTCACTGAATGAGCTAAGAACACTTAACAAACCCTAGGAGAACCCATGCTGTTCTAAGAGTGTGTGTAACATTAAACTGCCTGGGCTCTTTAAGGTTCTGTGAGAGATGAAAAACTGATGAAAAAAAGACATATCTAATTATAGCAAAGTGTAATATTGTATATTATATAATAATAATAACAATAATAAAGAAGTGGTTTAGCGGTTAGCACTGTCGGCTTGCACCTCCAGGGTTCGGGTTCGATTCCTGTCTCTGTGTACATGGAGTTTGCACGTTCTCCCCGTGCTTGGTGGGCTTCCTCCGGGTACTCCGGTTTCCTCCCACAGTCCAAAGACATGCAGGTTAGGCTACCTGCGTTCCCAAATTGCCCACAGCGTGTGAATGAGTGTGTGTGTGTGTGTGTGCGCCCTGCGATGGATTGTGCCCTCCTGGGATAGGCTCCAGGTCCCTGCGACCCTGAATAAAGCGGTATAGAAGATGAGTGAGTGAGTGAGTGAGTGAGTGGTGATGAATCTTTCTGCACATTCCCTCAAAACCCATATCTCAGATGAACCGATTCTTTTAATTAATTCAAAGAGTCGACACTTCCAGTTCTCGAAAAGTTAATCAATTTCCCTGGTTGTAAACAAGACATTCAATGATTTGAGACAAGACTATTATACTGTCTGTAAAACGACTGGAATTGAGTAATTCATCTTATTCTGTAAATAAATTAAACAGCAGTTCCTCCCTGCGCTTCAAACGGATCCTGAGTCGAACGCTTCCTGACTCCGAGTCAAACTCACGGCTGAGCGCTTACACTGACCTACAGCCCTGAGGTTGATGAAAAGTAGCGATGAAAGAATTGTTATAACACACAAACCTAAAGATGGAATTGTTTAAATAAACAACAAAAAAGAGACAAAGGAAAATAATACAATTTATATATTAGTCGACTCTTGATTCTCAATGAACCGACTCATTGAGCCGAGTCAGTAGTACAACATCAATAGCGATTATTAATTTGGTTACAATTTCTGTGAAACTCGATATAAATAATCTTGTTTATATGGTCACATACTTGTAAATTGATCCAGGCCTGTAAATAATCTGCCTGAGTGTAATAACTCGGATTAAACAGCTGATTTAACAGCTCTGTGATTTCCCCTTTGGTGTTGTTGCGAAGCTCCTCAGAGAAACGCGCTAAAGCTCCGTGTGACACATTAAACACCAGCAAACTGTAAGATAACACAACAGTAAACGCTTCAGTATAGTGCATTTTACACCCTTAAAATTAAATAAACGCACTGACACTGTGTGTAAATCTTATTTAAAACATGTAACAAACTACTTCCGTTTCCGCTGTATAACCTATTACCGTTCTCTGATAAGTCCCGCCCTCTACGCAAAGAAATCGCTAAGAGCTTCCCGCCCTACGCCTTCTGATTGGTTAGAAATCCACAGCTGTCACCGCAGCCAATTGGTCTGTCCAAAAGTCCGTCACCACGGCAACCGGAGACAGGCTAAACAGGTAATAAGAGTTATTTATCAGATTTTCTAATTACAGTATGAAAATCAGACACTAAAATAAACGGAATAAATAATGGAAATATATTTATATATTTTAAAAAGCTAATTTATACTTTGCAAATATAAAGCATCAGATTGCTTATTCAGAGACATGAAAGACAGGGCGCCACACTCGGATCAAAGAGACACGTCACTTCCAGCGCCATGTTGGAAAGGGCAAGCTTTCACTATGCAAAATATTTTACAAGATAATTATAATATCCTACAATATATACGATATCCAAGATATATAAACTTAAAATTTACATGCAGTAAATAATCCATGGGTGCAATTATGACACTTTTTAATGAAGCAGAAATTAACACGGAAGGATCATCATCATCATTGTCATCATCATCATCATAATCAGTCATCATCATCATCACCATCATCATCATCATAATCAGTCATCATCATCATCACCATCATCATCATCACAAAACCATAAATCACACTCATCTGACATGTTCATTTCCTGAAATCTGAAATAAATATAATAAAATCACCCAGAATGCAAAGGCTTCACCATTCAATAATAAAAAAAAAAAGACAGGAGATGAACTCTCTCTCTCTCTCTCTCTCTCTCTCACACACACACACACACGCACACGGTGCTACAAGTTCACTGAGAGAGATATATAAGTATAAATGGACGTGTATATATGCGAATAGTGGATATATTCCTATATACTGTATATATTATATATAGATCGTTAGTACTGATGCGTACCAGGCGTGTTGTTGTTAGTTACTGGTTTAAATACTGTTTATAGACGGAAGTAACGCTGATTCAACTGGAGTTGGTGTGGTCTGAAGCTACATCGAGCTCATAAAGAAGAAGAGTTTCAGGCGATTCGGCTCCGTCCCAAACGCTAACGTTCAGTGTCTCTTCTTGGTGTTCATGCTGGAACGTTAGTCATTTAACTGCTAGCTAGCTCAGGTTACCATGACAACCTGCATCTGTTCAGTATCACTCATGTTATCGTGTTTAGAATCATTTGGAACGTCATCATAATTAACGTCATCATAATATTTCAGTAAATTCCAGAAACTTTCTCTTTGGACTCCTATGTGAATCTGATTTGGGGGCGGAGCTACACATAAATAACTTTGATGTCACTTTTGAAGTTAAGCATCACCAATCCATGGATCCCGTACTGTATGATGAGCAGGACATGGTTCGATGATATGGAAACTGGAAACCTACTTCAGGAACGTGTATGTTAGCCATCCATAAGCCATAATAGCGAGTTAGCTATAATGGTTAAAATTAGCAAATTAAACAAACACAGGATAGAGAGTTAAAATGATCAGCAGGCCTCTAAGCCTGTAAGTAATAATAAATAAAAAAAATTTATTCTGCGCAGATTAATTTTACCTTCCAATTTAAGAAGAACAATCATTCTAGCTTTGCAATAATTTAATGTGCAATATCTAGCTAAGTGAAACTAATTTGGTGAATATAATGTGTTTATCAGACATAATTGGTCCAAAAGATGTTGAGGTCATTTTGTTACATCATTTTGACACACAGCTCCGCCCCAAATCAGTTTTATAATAAGTTGCTGTTTTAAATGGAAAAATCTGAATTTAGTCAAAATGTTTGAACATATTATTAAATATACCATGGATATATATAATCAGATTGAATTTCCAAACATTTAAACATCAGATTTTGAGATCTGTGATATTAAATTAAAATCCTCAACCATCAGTGTCAGTGATGACAGAATTTAAGTAAAAGAAACAGTCTGATTAGTGCTGAACTGAACTGACTGTAATTCCATCGGGTTTGTAAGTGTTGCAGATCAATTAGCTAAAGTTAGCTTAACGATATCCGAGTGTCCCAGTTTCTAATAAAGTATTTGGTGTAAATATAAAGTTAGACACAGATTATCAGATAAAACATTTTAGAATATTGTGCACAGAATTTGGTGAAGCTAACGCCCCCGACGATCAGCACAACATTACAACTAATACACACATATTTTCACTGCGTTTGGTGTTAAGGTTACGTTACCTGGAACATAGCTAGCAGTCGAATCTGTTGCTGTACTGTATGCTAGTTCCTAATTAGCTAGCAGAATATTGGCCAATTACGCTGTTCTCGTAGCTAGTGGCTCAATGAGAAGACTTCTACCAAACCCTAGCATTTGGGACATGACGTGAGCCTTAAATCAGCCGGTAAATTGTTCCTCAAAGTGTCAGAGGTCATCCATCAGTCAGGATTGTCCACCTGAAACTCCATCGTGGAGCCAAAGACAATTTTGAGATAACACACTCAGAGTGAGTTCAGTCACAACAGACAAATTAAAGCAACTCTCTGTAAACCGAGAGTCCTGCAGGTCCACGAGAGTCTGAGTTTCAGCACTTCAACTGTCACTGGAAAACACCTCTGTCCCCTTACTCAGGGGTTAGGAGAGCGGGATACAGGGGTCAAAGGTCAATAGGGAGCGTGTCCTCAGGATTTGTTCTCATCGTACATGTCCAGAGACGTCTGAATATCCGGCAGCTCCATTTCACACACCACGCTGCGCGGAGATCCTGAGGTCCGGCCGAAAAAATGGCCACCTGCGAGGAGAAAAGACGCAAGAAGCCTTAAAAACTGTAACAGGAACGAGAATGTGTATCTGTTTAAAAACAACAGAATACTGGCTAATTATGAGGCTAATTGGCCCAATGAGAAGACTTTTACCAAACCCTGGCAGTCTCACAGACTGTGACAAGAAAATATGACAAAAAGGAAAAAAATAATAATAATAAACAAATAATGCAGAAATCCCAAATGCCTGAAAATAGAAAACTACAACAGAAAGACTTTTGAACATCTGCCAAAGCCAATGCTAAATGTAAATGTAAATACTGAATGAGATCAGTGATTTATGATTAATAAACATTTCTATATATAACGATTATTATTGTTAGCAATATGATAGAGTTTTTATTTTAATTATATATATTTTGCCTTTGGTTACTGATGTGACCTAATCCTGATCTTTACCCTGATCACATGACCTAATCCTGATCTTCATCCTGATCACATGACCTAATCCTGATCTTTACCCTGATCACATGACCTAATCCTGATCTTTATCCTGATCACATGATCTAATCCTGATCTTTATCCTGATCACATGACCTAATCCTGATCTTTATCCTGATCACATGACCTAATCCTGATCTTTATCCTGATCACATGACCTAATCCTGATCTTCATCCTGATCACATGACCTAATCCTGATCACATGACCTATTCCTGATCTTCATCCTGATCACATGACCTAATCCTGATCTTCATCCTGATCACATGACCTAATCCTGATCTTCATCCTGATCACATGACCTAATCCTGCTCTTCATCCTGATCACATGACCTAATCCTGATCTTCATCCTGATCACATGACCTAATCCTGATCTTTATCCTGATCACATGACCTAGTCCTGATCTTCATCCTGATCACATCACCTAATCCTGATCACATGACCTAATCCTGATCTTCATCCTGATCACATGACCTAATCCTGAGCTTTATCCTGATCACATGACCTAATCCTGATCTTCATCCTGATCACATGACCTAATCCTGATCTTCATCCTGATCACATGACCTCATCCTGATCTTCATCCTGATCACATGACCTTATCCATGTCTCCAGCTGTTTGTACTCTTGATACAGGTTGTTTCAGCTCAGACACGTCACACCCTAAAGACGCTCAACATGGAGCCATTTAGCCCCGTTAATAAAAGCTTTTTATTACTTCATTATTTGGACGTTTGGATTTTTTTTTCTTTTAGCCAAAGTGTACAGTACACGGTAACGGATAATGGAATATGGAAAGCAAAACAAATGCCAAAAATTATACCAAAAATGATTTGTGTTATATAAAATATAACAAGTGGTTTAAACTCAATAAAATTCTGAAATGGAAATATATATTTGGAAATAAAAATCTATATTTTGAAATAATTCACAATCTCCGACTTAAATACATAAATATCTTTTACAATTTCATGTATGCAAATTTAAATATTTGTATATAACTGTAATTTATGGTTTTTATGCCTTTAATATTCACGATTCTCTAAATTTGAATTTACAGTTTCAGAACAAAAACATACACGGCCAACACGAGAGTTTCATCTTTATAACGTTTAAGGGGTGTGGCCAGATTGTTGCCTCCCCTGAACTGAGTAGGCGGGGCTTACAAAAGAATTTCAAATGTTAAAAGAAACCAAATCATTTTATGATTCAGAAACATCATGCACACTGTTACACAGGTTAGACAGAAACTGATTATATATAAGCTCATCAATTCTCACGATTCCCAGATGATTAATTAATACAGGAAATGATCTCGCAAATAATTTCCCGTCTTTATGGATAATAAATCAGCATCAGCAAAAGTGTTACATTAATACTAATGAACACAGTTCACTCACCACACACTTTATTATAAAGAATACTTTTATTCCAATAGTGCAAACCAGTTTAACAGAAAACACCATGACTAAAGAGGTGTGTGTGTGTGTGTGTGTGTGTGTGTGTGTACCACATTTGTACAACATTATTATAAAATACGCATCAGGAGTGTGACGTGACCTGACAGGAAACAAAACATGTTTTATAGTAATAAAAAATAAAAAGTGATTTTATCAGAAGAAGTTTAAAGCCTCACAAGTTCGGGAACTTCAAAGCGCTTTACTGCCACCTGTTTATGGTGTTTTAATGTTTAATAATATCGTTTATTTATTCGATTTTACAGTCATTTTGCTTTTAACTAAAAAGGTAAAATAAATGGAAATAAATCTATAGAAAAGAAAAAATGGTTAAAAAACTAAAGTAGAACAAACAAAATTAGAATAGTGCAAGAGTTTGTTTTAATTCTAAACTCTATAAGCTGAAGCTTCTTAATTAATCACTAACTAATGAATCATAAAAAAAGCAATAAATAATAATATGAGTTATTCCCATACCCGGTTATGGAGCAGAGTGTTAATGCAGAGTGTTGAGGATCGAGAAGTTCACACGGGATCGTTCTGGAATATTCGCTCCATAATTATAATATAATAATATAACGACTCCGGAGACCACACTGTGATCAGATTTAATAACTACCTGACTTTTAGATTTTAATAATGTTCATTTATTCAGCCATTTTCCTCTGTTTATAACCTCAGGTGTGTTTTCTGGACTCGTGTCTGTAGTAAACAGTTTAATGTTCATGTGGTGAATATTACAGTACAGTACTGAATACTGTACGTGTTTATATTTATTATGTTTAATGTGATGAACGAGTTCCTGACCATATTACCTGGGTTGCCAGATCTGTAAAAAAAACTTGCTAAAGTTATCTTCTGATATTAATTCTTAAAATTTCCACCTATTTAATTAATAAATGTTTTATGCGATTGCAATTACATGCATTTATTAAACTCAGGCTGACGTCTCTTCTTTTTTACCTAATTTTTGCTTCTCATTCATTACTGGAGAATGTTTTCAGGCCTGCTGTCAGGACGTCATGAATCGTCCACACACTCCACGCTACACCTGCCCGAACCCCGGTGCGGAGCCGGAGGAAGATCTCAGACCGACCAGAACAATACGGAATGTAATAAAGGATGAAAATCAAATAAACTAAACCTTAATAGTGCACATGAACAGAAATAAAAAAGCATTTTATCACACTGCATGAAGATGTGAAAATAAAACACTCAGAAAGGAGAAATCCTAAAATGTAAAAAATAAACAGCTACAGAAAAAAATTCATTAATTAAGTGCAAGACTATCTGGTTCATAAAATCTCGTTATGAACTCGTGATGTCATTTAGAAATCCGACGTCCCACTTCAGGTCGAGTCCAATCTGAAACTGAGAAAAAAACACTGCAGGTTAATATTTACATCAATAATAAAAATAATAAAGTATAAAAACACACTTTACATCACACTAACACTTCTGGCTGAAACAACATCATTTTTTCTTACATGCTTACATTTTTTAAATCACTCTGTTGTTTAATTATTTACAGCATCCTTTTTAAAAGTTGTAAAATGTTACAAGAAAAAAAAACATAAAATAGTCATGGGACGTGCAGCGTTTAACAAACTTTAAAAGCAGATTTTTGGAATATAATATCAGCACACTTTACTAGTTTCTTAATTTCAGACTTTTATTAAATCTTTTTTCCCCTAACCCCTAGGAAGAGGGCGTGGCTTGTAAAATCATTTTTAGCCTCCAGAGGGCGCTCCACACCACTAAAGTCACTAAAACACTTAAGTATACAATCCTTCAATCTTTACGGTGGTGGGATTTTAAAAATAATTACACATTTGTTTATTACAAACACACAAACACTTCTTTAAGGTGAAAACAGAAGGTTAAAGGTTAAAGGTGACGGTAAGGTCGGTACTCACGGCGTGTTGTCGTAGGTGTTGCCGGTGGCTCTGATGATCATGTAGCACAGCGTTAAAACACTGAGGACGGCGAAGCTGCCCACAATAAACCACTCCTCTGTTAACAGAGTAAAAGGAGGCGGGGTCACTTTCAATAGTGGGCGGGGTCTTGAGAGATGAAAGGGCTCAGTCGTGGAAGCAGAGGTGAAGAAAGAAGGAAAAAGCAGACGGAGTGCAGAAAGGAGAGAACGAGTGCAGAGAGGAAACAGTCCACCAATCACACGCCTCCTCCAACAGCCAATCAGAACCGGCGGTTAGCGCACGGCGTGTCACAGCGCCGCGCGAGAGTCTGTACGTCACAATCAGAGACGGTCTGAGGTGGAACGCCAAACATCTGACCTGTCCCATGATTTTTTACATGTTTACGTATTTCACACGTGCGGCCCAGCAAGCCCCGCCTCCTACACTGCGATTGGCTAAAAGCTGCCACACCCAGGAAATGCGTCGCTCTGAGGTTACCATGGAAACCGTTGCCACTGGACTACAAATTGTTTTGAGATTTATAAAGAACAGATAGAAAAGTTTAAAAGTCTGTGTGTGTGTGTGTGTGTGTGTGTGTGTGTGTGAGTGTGTGTGTGTGAGTGTGTGTGTGTGTGTGTGTGGCGGTGTGTGTGTGTGTGTGTAAGAACAAGAGAAAAAGTCAAGAAAAGCAAAGAACAAATGCAACAGGAATTCATCAGGAGGAGGAAAGTGTTAAAATGATCCAACAATTAAACAATTAAACTCTAACAATTAATAAACAATAAATAAAATAATTAGATTAGATCAGTTTGTGTGTTTTGTTGAAACTGTAAATATTTGAAGGTGAAAATAAATAAACTGTCCATTGTTATTATTATTATTATGATTATGATTATGAATATTAATGAGGTGTGTCTTACTGGTGACGGCGATGTTGATCTCCCCGGTGCGGTGTGTGTGAGTGTGTGTGAGCTCGGACTCAGACAGTAGCTGGGATGAACCGGAGCGTGTGAGCGGCTCCACACTGATGCTCGTCTCGGACGTCACATCCATCAGCGCCACCCGCTGGCTGGAGGAGTGAGTGCGCGTCATCCGCTCCATATCGAACGCCACGTTATCTACACACTGTAGGTTGGGCTGGAAACACACACACACACACACACACACACACACACACACACACACACACACACACACACACACACACACAAGGTAAGTGCAAAAGTTAGATCCCCCATGAAATTAAATGTAAAATTGACACGTTTCCTGACTGTTATTTCTCTTGTTATATTTTCATGTCTCGGTGTTCTGGATGTTTATGTCAGTTTGTTATAACATTAGCGTTTATATCATCATCACTGATGTGATTTATTTATTGCACAACTATTTTTAATGCACGTTGAGGTTTTTCTCTTTAATTTTGACAGAGTATTTATTCATGCCAGTTTGAATAAACTCTAATAAACAACTACAACAATTTATATCTTTTATAATCAGAGTCTTTAAGTGATTTTATGGGTCTGTGAAGTGATTTTAAGAACAACGTTTTTTGTTTGTTTGTTTTGTTTTGTTTGTTTTAATAAAAACCCAACAGGAACAGGAGAACAGAGTAAAGAAAATCAAAGGAATTTACACAGCATCTTTAATTTATTAGGAAACAATTATTATTTTGGTTTTTGCTTTAATACTTTTATAGATTCATGTAGAGAAATGTATAAATCAAAATACTAAATAAAACTAAAATCCCCATGAGGAAAAAAACTCCTGGATAATCAAAACATCTGTTTTAATTGTAATCTCAGACAGTAAAGTGCAACATAACATCATAATAAACAGAATAAATATTATTATATGAGTCATTACTGTACACTCAGTGTGACATAAACTTTGTAATATTTGCAAAGTGAAATTAAACATTTCTCTCATTTAGTTTTGGTCATTGAATTTCTCAGCGTGTCCACTGGGGGGCAGTAGAGTGTTATAATATTCAGTGTGTTATGTGTCAGCAGGACACAGCAGTACAGTACAGTACAGTACACACCCTGAGAAATACTGTACACTACTGCACTACAGCATGTTCCTGTGGTACACTGTGTGTGTGTGTGTGTGTGTGTGTGTGTGTGTGTGTGTGTGTGTACTCACCATGATGCCCAGCGCTTTGAGGATGTTGAGTTTACACATGGGACAGGTGCAGTGTTCGTTCAGCCACGGATCCACACACACCTTATGGAACACATGTCTAAAACACAAACACACAAAAAACACAACGAATAAGATCTACAAGCTCCTCCTCCTGACAGCCTGAGATCTACAAGCTCCTCCTCCTGAGATCTACAAGCTCCGCCTCCTGAAATCTACAAGCTCCTCCTCCTGAGATCTACAGGCTCCTCCTCCTGAGATCTACAGGCTCCTCCTCCTGAGATCTACAGGCTCCTCC
>JAQMYL010000002.1:655664-668178 GCA_030014365.1 Clarias pachynema | reverse complement strand
TGTTATTAGCTGTGTGTGTGTGTGTGTGTGTTTGTGTGTGTGTGTGTGTGTGTGTGTGTGTGTGTGTGTGTGTGTGTGTGATTAATGGTGCAGGGTTTATAACAGAACATTACCACTGGAACAGGAATCGGGCCGAGTAAGGAGCTCAGGACCGCAAGGACCGGATTATACTTACCATAAAATAATCAAACAGGACAGTGTACAGGTCCTGGATCAGTGTATATCATTTTTAAAGCAGAGACAGTGTTAAGATTATTTTATAGTACAGATCCAGGATCAGTCAGGGTCAGTATTTTTCAGGAGAAGTTCTCAGTGGTGCCTCGGGACTTGGGACTGTAGAAAGCTCCTGAACTCGTCTCAGATGTGATTTCTTTTGGCTCGGTTGGAAAGTGATCGGTTCGTTATCACCTGCTGCTCCTCGGTGTGGAGTCATTAATCACGTCTCCCTCCATCACACCGATCCCTCTGCACTCCTTCTCTTTCGTCTCCTTGCAGCTACCTCTGTGCCTCCTGGTTTTAAACGTGCTGCTGTCAGGGTGGAGAACCGCTGGGTCGAGAATGTCAAAATACTCTGCATGGACATCTCAAGGCCTGTGGACCAATCAGGAGCAGGAACGAGGGACGGAGGGAAAGAAAGAAAGACTTACAGCCGTACGCTCATGACGTATATGACGATTTTGTGCACGTGATGATTTACCCGAGTGATTAGAGGAGATAAGGGAACATATGGACCTGTCGGCCTGCGGGATCGGACAGGTGTTGCCATGGTGATGGAGAATGATGGACAGCTCTGTGTTAAAATCAGGACATTTTGAAGCAGGAATATAAAAGTGTGTTACTTTAATGTTTAATGAAAAAGATGTCTGATCATGAAAGAGATGGCTTCTCTCCATCTGCACCCGAGTCGTTATCACGTCCGTCTCCGTCTCACCACTTTGATGATGAAAACATTCAAAATGTCTGTTTGAAGTTCACTCATGAGAATTCAACTTCCTGTCCTGTCCTTCAGAAACACAAGGGAAATGACAAAAATGCTAACTAACCTGTGGCTAATTAACACACACACACACACACACACACACACACACACACACACACACACACACAGACTGTGAAAGCACAAGATCTCCACTGTTCATGTATTTATCTGTGAAATAGCTAAAGATGCTAATGCTTAAGTCATTTTACAGTTTAAAGAAAAGAAAAAAGGAAGAATAAAAAAGGAAATTAATTAAAGCAAATAAGGAAAATTGAAAGAAAGAAAGAAAGAAAGAAAGAAAGAAAGGTGAGAATGAATGAAGATGAAAGAAATATATTTTACAAAAATATAAATGAAAAGACAATAAAGAAGAAATTAAAGGGAAGAAAAGAAAGAAAAAGACAGAAACAAAGAAAGGATTATTAGAATGAAAACATGTCAAATTGAAAATACAGCACAAAAAGTACGACAGAATGAAATAACAGATTCTCCAAACATCTATTATCTACAGCACACACAACGGACAATTTCAGAAACACCAATTAACATAATCTGGAGGTCTTTGAACTGTTGGAGGAAACCGCAGAACCCGGAGGAAACCCACCAAGCACGGGGAGAACGGGCACACTCCACATACACACACTCTCTCTACACACACACACACACACACACACACACACACACACACACACACACACTCCACAAACACAGACCCTAAGATGGGAATCGAACCCAGACCCTGGAGGTGTGAGGCCACAGAACTAACTGACCAAAGAGCAGTCTCTGTGTGAATACACACACTGAACACACTCTCACGTCCTCCTGGGGGTCCGTTTCCACACGACCCGCTGTTTATCCAAGTTCTGGACCGCTGCACCAGACTGACTGGGTTCTCAGAATGAGCTACTCCACAATTAAATGAAGCGCAGTTTTCTCCACACGCTGAGTAACGCGTCAGACGGGTCAGGCTTTGATCTGATCAGGACAGACGGCGTTAAACTGTGTGTTACGTGTCTGTGCTGCTGATGAGGATCCAGGTGAAGAGGATTTGTCATCAGGCTTCAGAACACCTGACACGCGGCAGGTAAAGCAGAACCCTCCTCATGTCCGTCAGCACACACTGCAGAGAGGATGAGAGACGCAGAGAGACAGACAGAACGGGAAACAAAAAAGTACATGACATCTGTTAGACTGACACGATGTCTGAGACAGACAGGTCTATCATGGCATGGAGAGAGAGAGAGAGAGGGGGGGGGTGCGGGGTGTATTACAGCATGGGGAGAGAGACAGACTGACAGACAGGTTTATTACAGCATTGAGAGAGAGAGAGAGAGAGAGAGAGAGAGAGACAGGTATATTACAGACTGACTGGCTTATTACAGCATGGAGAGAGAGAGAGAGAGAGAGACAGACAGACAGACAGGTATATTACAGACAGACATGTCTATTAAAGCATGGATAGAGAGAGAGAGACAGACAGACAGGCAGACAGATGTATTACAGACAAACAGGTCTATTACAGCATGGGGAGAGAGAGAGAGAGAGAGAAAGAGAGAGAGAGATAGAGAGACAGACAGACAGACAGACAGGTATATTACAGACAGACAGGTCTATTAAAGCATGGATAGAGAGAGAGAGAGAGAGACAGACAGACAGACAGGTATATTACAGACAGACAGGTCTATTACAGATTTGAGAGAAAGAGAGAGAGAGAGATGAAGAGACAGAGGGAAGAAGAAGAATGAAATGGAACCATGAGTTGAAAGAATCTTAGCACATGACATCAAAAACAACAACAATAATAATAATACTAATACTACTAATAATTTTTAATTTTATTTATTTATTTTTTTTAAATAGAACTTTATTAATCCCAGAGGGAAATTGCTCAATTTTCGCATATCCCAATTAGGAAACTGGGGTCATCACGCAGGGTCAGCCAGCTTATGGAGCAGCGCCCCTGGAGCGGATAGGGTTAAGGGCCTTGCTCAAGGGCTCAACAGTGGCAACTTGGCGATGCTGGGGTTCGAACCCCCGACCTTCCGATCAGTAACCCAGTAAACAAACAGCCTTAACCGACTGAGCCACCACTGCCCCCTACTACTACTAATACTAATAATAATACTAATACTAATAATAACAATGCAGGACAGTGATAACAGAGCAGCGTGGGACGGCACAGAGAACTCAGGTTTGGTACTGGTGTACCCTTGAGAGGCGTGCTGTAGAGGAACGAGAGGAGTTCAGAGAGGAGCAGACGAGGCGGAGGGGCGAGGTATCGTCCCCCTGCACCACCCCGGGGGAAACACCATTAAGTCTCAGGTCACAGGATGCGAACTGAGGCACGGTACCTGTGTGAGTTAAACATAAAACTGTTCTTTTGAAGAGAACAAAGAACGCCACGTGTGAGCATGAAGCAGGAGAAACGTCTAAGGCTTGTGGAGGAGAGAGTGTGTGTTTTGGCTCCATCGTTTAGCACCGGGGCCGCTGCAATAAAAGCCTGAGGAGGCACATCAACATCACATTCATGTCTGCTTGTGGAAAAGGTGAAACGAGCAAAGTGCGAGGTCACGCACAGTGTGTGTGTGTGTGTGTGTGTGTGTGTAGTATGACGGTGAGTGGTTTAAAGGCTTTTTGTCTGTTCGCTCATCAAAACACCTTTTTGTGCTTTAAGAGGTTTAGAATGTGCCATTTGGGAACCGGTTGTTACTATAGCAACCACGGGTAGGGGAGGGGGGTAATGAAGAGAAAGTGTGTGTCTGTATGTGTGTGTGTGTGTGTGTGTGTATGTATGACAGGAAGAGAGAGAGAGGAAAGGAGATGGCAGAATTGAAATGACTTATTTTTCTGTGTATGATTGATTGATGAGCAGCTTTTTGTCAGTGCAATTATTACAAACAAAAGACATTAACATCTGTATTTCCCTACAGAGAGAGAGAGAGAAGGAGAGAGAGAGAGAGAGAGAGAGAGAGAGAGGCGGAGACACAAAGAGAACCACAGGGCAGAAACAAGAAAGAAAACCAGTGAGAAAGAGGAAAAGAAACAAAATCAGGTGTTTTTTTGGTAACCTGTCCTGTGAGGTGCGACGTACACACAGATCTGAACACGAAGATAAAGAATCCACTTAAACAGCTGTGTATCTGACTTTGAGTACCAACAACTTTCCTCTACAGTAAATACTGACAAGATGGATGGACTTCATATGCCGACTCTGAACATGACTAAAAAGACAAGGAGAAGCGTAACAGGAAGAGTGAAATTACAGATTAACTTTATAATACGGTGCTACTTTTGACGAATAATTTACTAAATGGTCTCATACCACAGTAACTGAGTGAACTGAACTAATGATCCTCCACACCTACTACGATCAAAAGGTGCAGGCTATTTGTTGGTACCTTGCATAATGAAGCTAGAAATGACAGCAGGGGGCGGAGCTTTTTCTTACAAAGCCCCAAAGTTATGGAATAGTCTTCCAATTAATGTTCGGGACTCAGACACAGTCTGACAAGTATTTTTGTAAATAGATTAGCCTTAGATAAAGGAGCAGATCTGGGGGACTATAATTAAAGCAATAATTTTAAACTTACATTTTTAAAAGCACTAGACAAGTGAAGAGACAGACAATGAGAAAGACAGGGAGACAGACAGAAGGAGAGAAGGACAGACAGACAGACAGACAGAAGGAGAGAAGGACAGACAGACAGACAGACAGAAGGAGAGAAGGACAGACAGACAGATTCGGACAGAAATTTGCAGTAGTGGCGTGTTGCAACGTGATTATACAGAATAATGACGCCTGTGAATGACGTGACGTGTAAAGTCTGAGATGTGATTTCTGCACGAAATCAGTGACGAGTTCAGCTGTTAATGAGACTCCTGGAGGAGTGAGAGTGTTAGAGAGATAAGATCAGCTGAACAGTACACCTGTCTTTGATAAAAAGAAGATTTAGTGACACACACACACACACACACACACACACAGTGTCTTGGTTGTACTTCATCCTAATGCCGACTCTATCTCCTTGGAAACTGTGTGTGTGTGTGTGTGTGTGTGTGTGTTAAATGTCTCAAAGAACAAATATGATTGCTCTAAAGTGCAAAATACACTGATTGAAAAACACTACAGCTAAATATATAAAATAATAATAATAATAATAATAAAGAAAAACAAACAACGGTAAAATGGAAACCACACGAGCAGCATTAACTCAGAATGTAAAGTCTGTGTGCTTTATGAACGTCAGCTCGTCTGTGACTGGCTCGTCCAATCAGAATCGCGTGTGTGATGTTTAATGAGGACTGACGCGTTAATATTGTGTTAACACCGTTGTTGTGTTGTTACGCTTTTGAGCCACCAAATAATGCTGACGAACATCCGCGGATCTGAACTGAGGAATTATTACAACAGAAGATACAGTATGTGTTCAATGGGTTCATTTACATATAGAGTTTTTTTCTTGTTTTAGTTATTGACAATATAAACACACACACACACACACACACATACACATACACACCGCACCCATCTATAAATTCTACTGTGGGAAATTAGTAAAGAAGTTGTTGTATGAAGTTTAATAATGTAATGAAAGGTGAAAACAAAGTGATATTTTTATATGAATATCCATGTAAAGAGTTGAGCTAATCTACTTCTTTTTCTTCTTCTTCTCTTATTATTATTATTATTATTATTATTATTATTATAAAATGGGTGGAGTATTACAGACTGTGGATTTCAGTAATTATACATATTTCAAACTCTCACAGATTTCTATCAAAGAGATATCAATCCATCTATCTGTCCATCCATCTGTCCATCCATCCATTATCTATGCCCAGACATCCCTGTCTTCAGCAACTTCCTCCAGCTCCTCCTGAAGGACCCCTAACTGTTCCCATACCAGCCGAGAGATATCGGCCCCGAAATCTCCGCCCAGTTGGCCGCGCCTAGTACACCTCCAACAGAAGTCGACCAGGAGACATCTTGATCAGGTGTCTGAACTTCTCCAAGGAGGAAGGAGAAGTGTGTCTGTTCTGAGCTTCTTCTAGAATTCCGAACTTCTCACTCGTTCTTGGAGAGAAAGCCCCACCACACTACAAAGGAAACTCTTTTCAGATGCCTGTATTAACTATCTTCATGTTATAGAGCCGAGGTTCATGACCCGAGGTAAGGGTGAGGGGTGCAGACCGACTGGTAAATTGAGAGCTTTGCCTTCATTATGGCTCGGTACAGTGACCACATCACTGCAGAAGCTGCAGCCAGAGCGTGGTCAATCTTATAATATCCTTTCTCATCACTTGTCAACAAGACCCTGAGATACTTAAACTCCTCCATCTGGCATGGGTTCTCCTCCTCACCCAAAAGGAACAGGAGAGAACTATGGCCTCAGGTTTAGAGGTGCTGATCGACATTCTGACCACCTCACACTTAGCTGTAAAGCCTTCAAATGCACAATGAGGGCTGTCCTGCGATGGTGTCTACGGAGGACATCATCATCATCATCATCATCATCATATGCAAAAAGTAAATCTTTGGATCAGGTCTTGTCATGGCAAAAGAGTCTGTGTGGTCCAGTGATTTTTGTGGTACAGTAGAACCTCCCAGGTGGTTAAGTCAACATGTCTGGGGTGAAGATCCAGACAAACATGATCCATTAAACCCCTCTGAACATCTATTACCTGCCTGGTAACTGCCCCTGAACTGCCAGGCCTGGGGGCCGAGCTCACCAAGGAACACCTGGTGACCAGCTTGACCACAAAACCAGGTAGGGCTTAGCCTGAATGTGGAGGGGTCATGTGGTCCATAGGAGGGGTTTGGTGCAATACCCACTAGGTGGCAGGAGAGTGACAGAGCACTTTGGGGTTCACTGTTTTCAGCAGCAGAATCTGCTTTCCTGAGATATTTATAAATAAACAAGAAAAAAAGTGAGACCATCAGCAGACTGGGGTGCATCAGAAACTTTGTAATTAGGAGCCTCAGCCACTGTGTGTGAGTGTGTGTGCGTGCGTGTGCGTGTGTGTGTGTGTGCATGCGTGACCTCCCTGACGTTTCATTTGTGTTGAAGCGAGAAAGAAAGCAACGCGAGAAAGAGGTGTGATGAGGGGCTACATGGATTAGACAGACAAGTGAACACAATTAACTATCACACACACACACACACACACACACACACACACACACACACACACACACACACGCTCACCTAAAGTGCTGTTGTGTATTGTCAGCTAAACATGAAGCTGTAAACAACTTTTTCCCAGAGTGACAAAAGAAGCTGAAAAAAAACGTTTTTCACACAAAGTGCTACAGAAACAAGTGTCAATGCTGATGCACCTGTTCTTCACACACACACACACACACACACACACACACACACACACACACACACACACACACACGATGATGATAATGATGAAACAGCAGCAGGATGGTACCCGTCAGTGATCTCATCTCTTATATACACCATATATATATATAAAATTTCATATTAATATTAATGCATGTGTTTAATCTAGAAATGTTATCGCATTATTATTTTTTTTACGCAAATTAATTATATTACCAAGTTTGACCTTAAGGACATCCCATGATTGCAGCGTGTGATAACGTCACATTTAATGTGGATAATAAGAAAACTGAGGAAACATCACCAGGTGAACTGAACTGCAAGTTTCACTATAAAAAGCTTCTAGATGGAAGATCTTCACTCAAGGGGAACTACAGTATTTTTACAAGAATACATTTCACATGTTGCCCGGTGAGTGGTGACGCAGGCGTCCAAGGCTCTGGGTTGTTGCTCCCCAGATCTGAGGATGCGGGTTCGAGGCCCGCTGTTGGCAGTTTGCCACACCCCCATACAACACCTGGTTTGTCGTGTATTTCTTTATTCCAACATTGAACATTTATACTACAAGAAAATCTGAGTATTTAACATTTTTTTTATTAACTGTGACTAATCACGGATTATGTCTGTGATTAATTAGATAGTGTATATATCTGTGTATATATATCTGTATAGTTTGTGGTGTGTGTGCAAGGTAGATAGATAGATAGATAGATAGATAGATAGATAGATAGATAGACTCATTAGGATTTCTAGAACTGTTAAGGGTCCTAGGAGTGAGCTAACTCACTAGGGAACAGAACACTAGGGCAGTGGTGGCTCAGTGTGTTAAGGCACTGAGTTACTAATCGGAAGATGGACGGTTCGATCCCCAGCTCCTCCAGGTTGCCACTGTTGGGCCCTTGAGCGAGGCCCTTAACCCTATCTGCTCCAGGGGCGCTGTATCATGGCTGACCCTGCGCTCTGACCCCAGTTGCGTTGGGATATGCGAAGAAGGAATTTCACTGTGCTGTAATGTATATGTGACAAATAAAGGCTTAACTTAGCTTAACTTAACACTTACACATCCACTCAAACCCTTTAAAGTGAACAGGGTGTGTCATTTGGGACATGGCCACTGTGCTCTCATGATGATAAACTCATTTTACGATTTATTTTCCATAGGTTGCTAATAAAGGGTTTTTAGAGTACTTGGATAATTGATAAGAATTCTGAGTCTACATAAATGGAGAACTACCTGGAACCCTCATTGTTATCCAGGACACATTCTGTTAAAAAATAATATAGAATTGGAATTCTGTCTGTGCGAACAAAAACAGATCTGAGATCAGTTCTAGAATCTGGGTCTGTTCAGTTCAACCAGTCATGTGATATTAGAGCTGTTCCCAGAACTGTTTCTGTTTTCAAATCTACAAATTCCATGTTCCAGAATTTCTCCAATTAAACATGCGCATAGAACTGGTGCTGTCGTGATGTTACATTAAAGGCTACAGTAAGTTAATACAAGCCCTGTACATCTGATATGTAAGTAAAATTGAAGGTGAGTACTTTATTACTTATAGTACTTTAGTACGGCAGCAGTATTTTGTGTGTGTGTGTGTGTGTGGTGGGTTTTCTCAGGGTATCTAAAAATAAAGATGACTGGGCCTGTGTCCATAGGGTCTACATTCCCTGAAACAGGGAACCTGTGAGGTTAATAACTTTTCTTTTACTTGTACAGTACGTAGATCTTTTAGAACCATCTGATGTGAACCATCTGATTGATGACACACTGGCTCTGTAACTACATCTAGAATTAGTTGGTTCTTGGAAAATGTTCAGATCATTCCGTCTTGATGGGAAAATGATGAATGGAACTATTTGGAGAATTCTCAATAGGGAATAAAATAATATTTCTAATAGCTAAGAGATAACCATGAATTCTAGAGTTTGGGACAAACCAAGCCTCCTCTTATAAATTCCACTTTAATGCTCTCTCTCTCTCTCTCTCTCTCTCTACCTCTCTCTTTCTAAACCATGTGATGCTCCCTTCTGTTAACATTTACCAGCATTAGAAAAGTGATTTAACTAATGCTATTTAGCTATTATCATTGAAATAGAAAGATGCTGATTGCAGTGTAGAGATGTCACTACACTATGTGAAGGTATTATATATTATGTATATATTAGCGTTGGTACCCGTTGATAGGTGACGAGTTTGTAGAAATAGTTAAAAGGTTAAAGCTAAAAATAAGCTGATCAGCATCTGACACATGACTGCTCATAACTTCCCTTCTACTCAACATTTTGATTTAATTGATGGCGGGAGTTTCAGTTTTCATAGTGTACGTCCCATTTATTTGAAGTAAACCATGTTGTGTTCACCATCCAATCCTGGTTTCAGTCCTCATTCTTTTTGTCTTCTTCTGTAGCTCCAAAGTCATCCCACCATCACTGTGTTTCTCTTTCTTCTTAAAATATCATTTCACCACTGCCATTTCCATCCTTTTTGATAAATCTACAATACTCTGTCCATCCACACTCCTCTCCAGAACCCCACACCAACCCATTACCTCCTCATCACCTCTGTTCCCATCTCCAACATACCCATTAAGGTCAGCTCCAATCACCAATCTTTCTTCTGTGTGGACACTCACTACCACTTTGTCTAACTCACTCCAGAAATCTTCTTTCTCCTTCACATCACATCCCACCTGTGGAGCGTATGCACTGATGACTTTTATCATTACCCCTTCCTCTTCCAGTTTCACACTCATCACTCTATCAGACACTCTCCTCACTTCCTCCACACTCTTGGTAAACTCTTTCCTCAATATCAGACCTACATCATCTCTCTTATTATCTACACCATAATAAAGCAGTTTGAACCTCCAATGTTCTGAACTTTGCTTCCCTTCCACTTGGTCTCCCATAAACTCAGTATATCTACAGTACCTTTCTCTGATCCATCATATCAGCTAGCTCTCTCCCTTTAGCAGTCGTAGTGCCAACATTCAAAGTTCCTATTTTAATCATTTTTAACCAGTTTCCATCGTGTCTGTCCCATGTTTTGGAGTAAGCCATGCTGTGTCGCGCTTTTGTTTGTTTGGTCAGGATTATGAGGAAGTTTGTAGATGGATTAGAATAGTTTCGTTATCTTCCGATACCTCTGTATATACACTATAATGTTCTCATTTATTCAGATGCACCTGTACTTATAAAAAAAAAAATGCCACCAAATCCAGCTGGAATCACACATCTGTACAGCGCCTGAGATAATCACATAATGATAACAAATCAAACTTCTGTACATCAATCTACTTATTACCTTCTTCATCCATTTTCACTCAGTTGTTTCTCTTCTCACGTTATGAAGTCAACTCCGTATGAAATTAATCTGCATAACAGAATCGTAGGTTAGTCTTTTATCTGTGCTACAAAGCGCTGGGTAATCCGGCAGGTCATCATCAGGTCATCATCAGGTAATGTTTCTGTTAATATTTTGGTGCTGAAACACCTCCAGTGTAATTATCAGCATTAATACACAGCAGCGTGATGTCGGGTTACGCCGCTTCTGCCGTACGCTATCGAGACTGACATCGAAAACAAGAGCTTGATTAAACTGAATTACTGCTAAAAATATTGCCACCTTTGTAAAAAAAAAAACATTAACACATTATTTAACTATTTAAACATACGAACCTTAAGAAAACAAAAATGTTTTTTTTAACTCATCGATAAATAAATAAGAAGATAAATAAATAAAATTAGGATTCTTTTTCACAGAACACACGTTTGCAGAATGCCGTTCAGGCGTCGGGTTTTTGTTGAGCTGCTTTGTGAAACGGTTTATTGTTAAAAGCAGAAGAAAAGTCTAATGTTATTACAATTCCAATGTGTCGTGTCTTTAGAATTTGAGAATTGAACACATTTTAGACTTTATTTAGACTTTTAGTTATGCAGCATGAGCGCAACAGCATTAATCCTGACATGCAGAGAGAAAAATGTCGGATTGAAATTTTAAAAAGGGAATTAAAGGGGGATTTGAGTAAGAAATGTCTAATGTTTATATATATGAAAGAAATCTGTGTGTTTAATCTGTACGCGCATGTAAATTTAACGTCAGCTGTTTTTATAAGCGATGTGAGTATCTGAGCGTCTGGGCGGGGGTTTTGGGATTAAAGCTCACGCACGTCTGATGAATGGAGCGTAATGAAGCGAGCGGGTCTGGCTGTGTGTCTCTGAGGTTTTTCGTCTGAAATCCAGCTAAATCACAGCGACTCGTTAGAATTGCCACAAATTTGGAGAGCTGATGAATGATTCATGCTCTGCAGTCTGATCCAGGACTGAGGGAGGGCGGGTTTTTTTCTTTTTCATCACATACTGTATAATTGCTTTCTGGTTTTATTATTTTTTTTTCCAGGGATTGGATGCCTGACAAGCCTCACTCCATCTCTCCATCACTCACACCCTCCTTCTCTCATTTGTTCATCTGCTGCCACCCCCAACATTCCCTCGCTCCATCCATCCCTCTCTCTCTCTCTCCCTCTCTCTGTCTCTGTCTCCATCTCGGCTCTTATTTATTTTAATTATTTTGATTTTCTCCCACAAGGCTGACACTCGTTTGTCAATCTCGCCATCCTACCTGCCAGTTATGAAATAAAATAAATAAATACACACACAGAAAGTTTGGCAGGAGGCTATTACAAGTCCTGACTCTAACAAGCAAGTATTAACCAGGCCAAAGTTCTCTCTCCCTCTCTCTGTCTCTCTGTCTCTCTCTCTCTCTCTCTTCCTCCCTCCCCGTCATTCTGTCTCTTCCCAGAAAGAAATAATAAGGCGAGAGAAAAGTGGTGAAAAAGAAAGATATTGTGTCGTTATAACTTTTTCCGCCCAGCGTGCAGTCTGGGTGACAGCTGATCTGCTGATCTAGAGAAGGAGCAGACCCTTAAACGGCACCTCAGGGGACACACACACACACACACACACACACACACACACACACAGTCCTGAGACATTTCAGCCCACAATCTTGCCTCTCTCCGTGCCTGGGTTGGCGTTGAACATGATTGTCGTTCATTACAGCGTCCTAATCATTATCCCTCGGTCAGGTTCAGGCCCCTACATAGACTACACACACACACACACACACACACACACACACACACACACACACACACACACACACACACACACACACAAACAAAAA
>JAQMYL010000002.1:481567-493399 GCA_030014365.1 Clarias pachynema | reverse complement strand
ATTCGCTCTCACACCACGCTCCACACGCTGCTCTCACACCACCTCCCAGCATGCACCAGAGAGAGAGAGAGAGAGAGCGAGAGGGAGAGAGAGAGAGCGAGAGGGAGAGATGAAAGAAGAGGAGAGAGAGAGAGAGAGGGGGAGGGACAGAGGGAGAGAGAGAGAGAGAGAGATGAAAGAAGAGGAGAGAGATCAGCAGTGAGAGAGCGTAAACACTTTAAACACCCTCATGTCAGCGGTGATTCAGCAGTTAGGAGTTTGAGGTAGAAGCCCTGACCTCACCAAGCTGCCCTCATCGAACAAGGAGCTTCCCCCTCCCTGCTCCAGGGGGCGCTGTATCACTGCTGGCCCCAACTTACTAACAAGGTGGGAGATGCGAAAATGTAATATGTATATAAATATAAATATAAGAAAAATAAAGTTTTGTTCTTCATAAATTTCCAAACAACTTCAACTCTCCTAAACACCACAAACACGCTGTAACACCTCACCCTCACCACCGGGGGCGCGGCTTCAGGTAACACACTGAAGTGACAAGAAAATTGTAACAGAGTGTCTGTTTATCTGTGTGTGTGTGTGTGTGTGTGTGTGTGTGTGTCTGAACAGCTGCGGTCACATTAATTCCAGTCTGTATAATCTCTTGCGCTCGCCTGCGGTTTTCAATTCAGACTAAGTGCACTTTCTAGTGCAGGAGTGCGCTTTATGGCCGCGTGCTGCTGATCGGCCCTCATTAGGCAGCGTGTGTTAGCCGCGTGCATATGCTAGGCCATGTGGTGGAGCCGCACCATTAGCCACCTGAGAGAGCCGACCGTAACGCCGAGCATAAAGCCTCGCTGGAGACGGCCATGATGTTCCAATTAAAAAAAAAAAAACTTCAGAAGTGTGTGTGTGTGTGTGTGTGTGTGTGTCTGTCTGTCTGTCTGTCTGTCTGTCCACTCCATCATTTGAAGTTCATAGAAAAAAGTTTTTGTGAGGATGAAGCGGACACAAGATCATGTGTTTATAGTGAGTTTAACAAGTCTGTGTTACAATGTAGCAGTGCTAAAGTGAGTGTTACGGTGTAACGGTGACAGAGTGAGGGTTACGGTGTAGCAATGATGGTGTGAGTGTTCGGTGTAGGGAGTGAGTGTTACAGTGTAGGGGTGTGGAAGTGGGTGCTACATTGTAACAGGAACAAAGTGAAGCTTATATTGTAGTGGTAACAGAGTTACAGTGAAGCGGTGACAGAGTGTGAGATATGATGTAGCGGTGACGCGGCAATGAGTTACCATTTAGCCTGACGGGTCGTGAGTTACACTGTAGCGGTGAGGGAGTAAATGTTACCATGTAGGGGTGATGGGACATGCATTAAGGTTTAGCGGTGACAAAATGAGCATTACTGTGTACGCATGACGGAATGTGAGAAACGGGTAAAAACAACCTCAGGAAGGAAAAGAGAAGAATGGACTCGTGCTGAGATAAAGGAGATAATCAGGAAGACGGGAAGAGACAGCAGATCAGCAGCAGCTATACAAATGTTAAAGAGAGAGAAAAATCTGTCAAAGAAAGAGAAGTAAAGAGTGTACAAATAAACAGAACATCAAAGAAAAAGACAAAGATTGCAAAGATAGATGAAGAAAAAGTAAAAAAAATAATAATAGAGGACACCAATATAAAACATATGGAGAAAGAGAGAGAAAGTTGTGGAAGGAAAAGCGAAAAAGGGAAAAGTGTCATGGAGATTTTAGGAGATAACGAGAAACATAATAATGTGAGGTGGCATGGAGTCTTAGTGTTAGCACTGTCACCTTCCAGGGTTCTCCACATGTTCTCCACGTGGGTCTCCGGTTTCCCTCAGCAGTCCAGAAACATGCAGCTTAGGCCAGTTGGTGTTTCCAGATCGCCCATAGAATGAGTTTGTGTGTGTGTGTGTGTGTGTGTGTGTGTGTGTATATAGGCTGCAGGCCCCATGAACCTGTATACAGGATAAAGCGGCGTAGACGATGAGTGAGTGAGAACAATATGAGTGGAAGATGGAAAAAGAGGACAGAGAAAATGATAGATGTTAAAAAATGAAAAAGAGAGAAAAAAAGTTAGAGTGAGAGATGGAAAGGAAAAATGAGTGAGATGTCGATCCATCACTCCCTGTCTCTGTCTGTCTATCTCTCCATCTCTCTCTCTCGCTCACTCTTTCTCTCTCTCACTCTCAGTGCAGGGTGTTATTATTCCATATTAAGCTGCACGGTGTGTTTGATAAAACCAATACCAGGCCCGTGTGAGGCTCGGAGCGTCCCGCTGTTATCAATATGCTGTGTGACTGCGTTTTTGCGGTTGGCGGGTATGAACGTTGTGTGTTTGTAGGTGTGTGTGTGTAGGTGTGTGTGTCTGCGAGTGTGTGTGTGTCTGCGTGTGTGTGTGTGTGAGAGCGTCACCACCTGTTCCCCATCACTCTGCATCCTCACACAGCCGGCTCTGGTAATTGGTGATGAGTGTGTAAGGCTATAGACGAGCTCCACTATCGCACCGTCTGTAATTGAGAACAGTTTGACACAAATTGGTTTATTTCTTTGTTATGATTTTCTCCTGGGGGGCAGAGTGGTGGAAATCAACGCCCCCACCTCTTCACCATCATCATCATCATCATCATCATCCTCATTGTCACAGAGACTAGCTGATGGAGAGATAAAAGCAGAGCAAGTGAGAGAGAGAATGAAAGTATAAAGCATGCAGGCTTTTAATGAAGTCGCTGTCATGTTGCTAAGTGCTGTGTGTTTATGGGGCATTAGGTGCTTCTGTTTAATTGGAAACTGCTGTGTAACTTCCTCATTCCATTTTCCTCACACGGCACAAACCGTTAAAGTTACACAAATCTGTTTTAACATAACGAGAGATTAACGAGCCGCAGGCAGAACTCCGCCTCTGTCCCTGAAACCTGCACTGGGACTTTATACCAGCGTTCTCTCCAAACACCGCATTATCACTGCACTAACAACGCATTAACACCACATTCTCACCACACCAACACCACACCAACATCACACCAAAGTAACACCAACACCACATTAACACCACACTAACACCACATTAACACCACACTAACACCACATTAACACCACACTAACAACGCATTAACACCACATTCTCACCACACCAACATCACACCAAAGTAACACTAACACCACATTAACACCACACTAACACCACATTAACACCACACTAACACCAGACTAACATCACACCAATACCACACTAACACCAGACTAACACCAGACTAAAACCACATTGACAACACACCAACTCCACACAAATACCACACTAACACCACACTAACATCATATTAACATCACACCAACTCCACAGCAACACCACACAAATACCAGACTAACACAACACTAACACCAAACTAATGCCACACTAACACCAAACTTATACCCCTATCTCAGCTACGCGGTTTCGCGCGGTGACCGTAAGTACGGTTCATCATGATTCACCGCGAGTTTTTGCCGCTGTGAGTACGTTTCCATCTTTCCGTGCGAAAAATTAAACATGTTTATTTTTTTTGCCGGTCCTCGCGGAAGCTTGCGGTCTTTACAGAACTTCGCGGAACGTCGGGGGGCAATCGCGGCGACTCACGGTGCCTGACACCACATCTCACCGTGAGTCAAACCGCATAGGTGAGATAGGGGTATAACACCACATTAAAATCACACCAACACCACACTAACTTCACACAAACATACTAACACCACACTAACACTAGACTAACACCAGACTAACACCAGACTAAGATCACACTGAGCCCCACATTGGGGTAAAACCTCACAACTGTCTCTACTGCAGGGTTTAAAGCTAATGATGTGACACTTTCTTTTTACACTTTTTTACACCGTAAATGATACCCTTAGCAAAAGACAGATAAACGAATGGAGAGAGTTTGATTGGGAAAGAGAGAAATAAAATGTGTAAACCTGCAAGAATGTGAAAGAGAATGAGGTAGAAAGAAGGAAGAGAATGATGGAGATGGAGATCTGATGATGTAATAGAGAAAAGGAGAAACTGGAGATAGAATTTCAGGAGAGGAACCGTGCAAGCTGAAGCTTTCAGAAAGCAAATAGAGAGACGTGTAGAGAGTAATGTGGAGAGAAAGAGTCTGTTCTACACAAGGCCAATGTGAAGTGTGTGAGTGTGTGTGAATGTTCTGATGTTCAGACGCTCAGGGTTTCAGACGAAAGCGTTAGACTTCACCGTAGCTCTCTGTGTGGTTTTTATCTCTGTGTGCTTGCTTTCTTTAACATTTCATGATCATTGATGGTGATGGAGAACAAACTGAAGATCAGATTGCGTTATTGAGCCGCGCTGAAGTCCGAACAGGACCGACAGACGTGTTTATCGACAAACTGTCTGTGTAGCTGAAGTTTATTTACACCAGAACAGACATTACAGAACCACAGCCGATCGGTTCACATTACACAACCTGCCCATGATGCACCGGCCCGTCCACATGTTGTTGCTTTTTATTCTCTTCCCCACACAGTGTCAGGTTTAACTCTCATAACGAGCTCAGTAATTAGCTGAGTACCTGGATCAGGTGTGTTTATTCTCCAGCGCTGAAGCTGAGAATCCTCCTTGACCCTCGACCCGGAGAATTCCTGCGTGTTTTCTCTGCTGTTACACGCCGCCACTGCTCGCTAATTATCTGAGGAGATGGTTCAGGTGTTTTAGAGAGAGAAAAATAGTAATAAAACACACAGGACAGAGGTGAGACCAGTATAAACATTTTAATAGGGCTTTAGAAATGAGTCCTGAAACTGTTTTCACGCGAATCTAAATCAGTCCGGTTTCTGGAGTCATAAATCGCCGGTTTATATTAATGTGCTCGCTCTAATACATTATGGTTTCTATAGCAACAGTAACACTCAGAGGGACAGCACACATTCCACTGATAATGATAATATTTTTGATATTATCTTTGAAGTTTTCTGTTACATCAGTGTAAGGAGTCTCAAGTGCGAGCGCTGTGTAACAGGGAGAGGTAAAACTGAAGCTGTAATCTTTAGGACAGAGGGGTTTACACTGCTTTGTGATTTTTCAGTCACATGACCAGCTGCTGATTTTCTCTTATTAACTTGAAAAGAGAGAATAAAGAAAGAGATGCAAAAAAGTGGAAATGTCTTGGAGCGAGGTCAGGACAAGTGGTGTTGGTGAATGAGTGTGTGTACAGTTCCCACAGATGGAATGCATCTCTTCTGCAAGTCTGTGATGATGACATTTGAGAATCAGGTGTTCAACTGGCTGAATGTTCATGGGAACGGCTGCAGTGGGACTCAAATGTCTCATAGTAAGAAAAGATAAGTAAGAAAAACTATCTGCCAATAGAAAATTACATTTTCTCTTGCAATGTTAATAAAATGTGACTAGAAATAAGTCAATGAGAATCTTCCCTCTTCAGGAACCATCACCTTATCATGGTGGAGAGGTTTGTGTGCCCTTATGAACCTGCAAGCTGCGTTGAAAAAAGGAGGAGGCAGAAATGTGACCCTTCCCAAAGGAAGCTCGGGGCCCACATCTGGACAGAGGGCCCGTCAGCGAGCGCCTGGTGTCCTGGTGTGCCACGGTGTCTGGCCAGGCACAGCCTGAATGAGCAACATGGATACCCATCCTCCCCATCTCATGGACCCACCACCTGCAAGAGGAACAGATGGGGTCGGGTGTGCTGCTCTTTGTATGGCAGTGTAGGGCGAGGCCCTCGACAGACCAGACCTGGGCAGCAGAGACACATAGAACGTCACTTCTGTAGGGGAAGAAACTGGAGCTTGTGCAGGAGGTGAAGCATTATATAAGTTAGATCTGGTCGGGCTTACCTCTATGCACAGCCTAAGATCTGGATCTCTACTCCTGGATAGGGTTGGACTTTGTTCTTATCCAGAGTTGCCCGGGGTGTGAGGCCCTAGGCGGATGTTGGGATACTCACAAGTCCCCGGCAGAGTGCAACGAGGTTGGAGTTTACCGCAGTGGATGAGAAAGCTCTTAATTAACCAGTCAATCTTTGTTCCAACCCTCATCTTCGGTCATGAGCGTTGGGTGACAATCGAAAGGACAAGATCGTGAACACAAGATAGAATGATAGGATAGGAAGCTCAGTCATCCGTGACTGAGAAACTCAGAGTAGAACCGCTGCTCCTTTGCATTGAAAGGAGTCAGTTGAGGTGGTTCGGGTGTCTGGTAGGCATGTCACCAACACGCCTCCTTAGGGATGTATTCTTGGCATGTCCAGCTTCGAGGAGGCCACAAGGCAGACCAAGGACTAGGTGGAGAGATTATATCTCTAAACTAGCCTGGGGTGGCTGGGGAAAGGGAAGTCTGATTTGAAGACTGATGAATGGAATCTTGTTTTAAGAAATTCTAGATAGGTTTGACTGGTTTGCAGAATATGTCACTTGCTAGGATGCTAAGAATTTTTGCAATGTAAGTGTCTGAAACTAAAACGAAGTCGGTGGAGGTGGAGAACTCACTCCACTGCGCTGGTCCTGATCATGAATCAGGTTCTTGTTACAGCCTTCCTGTACACACCACACAAGTGATTCTGCTCATTCTGTCGAAATAAGGAGTGCTAATTCACTGCCAAGTTCCATCCATTACGTTTCACTAATTCCTGTAAGCACTGAGGTTAATCTATAAGCCACGCGTTAATTGATTAAATCTACATACATTACAGGATTTATTTTAATTGCACGCTGAATTTTAGAGGAACTCTTGCTTATTGAGATCTCAGAACTGACATCAGCGTTGGCAATCCTGCTCCGGGGATGTTCTGTAATTATTAGTCTGTGGCTTTTGTTTTTCTTTCTTTGATTTTATTTCTTGTTTTGTCCTTTGGATCGTCTCTCACTGAGCAGACGTGTCCGATTGTCCCCGGGAATCTAATAAGAGCTTGATTGCTTTTCCTAATTATCCTGTTTATTGGTGCTGCAGGCCGGCCCTGTTATTGGTGTAATTAATTTCAAAGATAACTTCTTCTCCATCCGGATTAGCAATGGCATATGATAACGGTATGTCAGGGTGTGTGTGTGTGTGTGTGTGTGTGTGTGTGTGTGTGTGTGTGTGAGTTAATTAGCCGAAAGTGCTGCCCAGACAGCCGTGCCCCCTTTTCCACACACTTTTCTCCACAGCTTGACGAATGTCCTCTCGGTTTCTCCCTGGATAAAAGTAAAATCGGCCTCCATTTGTCAACTTTAGCCGCGAATCGATCGCTGCGCTTTTGCCTCCTACATCTTTATAATGCAGCCGCTTTAATTTGGATACGCAGGAAAAAAATGACCTTTTCCCTTAAGAACTGGGCCGAGCGCTTTCTCCTCTCCGCACTGTTTCTAGAGTAAAACACGAACTGTTGAATTGTGCAGGAAGTGAGCCGTGTGCTCGGCCTTTACCACACGTTTAACCCCGCACTCTGATTGGTCCAGATCGGCGGATCTGCGTTAGATCTATTTCAGGCCGAAGAGGACTCCATCGCCACGGTTACGGTTACTCATCTGGCCCTGTTCCTCTGTTTCTTCGCTGAAAAAGAGGATGAAATGAGCGAGGTGAAACGGGTGAGGCGTGCTGTCTGCTGATTCTCTGTCTCTCTCTCTGTCTCTCTCTCATTACTCTGTCCCTATGTTTTCCTCCGCTCTCCACATCTCTCCTTGCTCTATATCTCTTGTTTGGCTTCTCATTTTCTCTTGCTCTCCCTGTTCTGTTCATCTTTCTCCGCTCTCCCTCTCTTTCGCTCTGATTCTCTCTCACACTTCATCACTTTCTATCTCTTTGTCTGTCTTTCCCTGAATCAGTTTTCCCTGTTATTAATGTCTTTCTATTTTTTTGTACTTTCACTAATGTCTCTCTCTCTCTCTCTCTCTCTCTGTCTGTCTCAGGAGAACAAGGTTAAGTTAAGAGAATGTTAGAGACACACGTAGGGAAGTCTGAACCCTGAAACCCTGAGGGTGGATCAATCAACAAGCAAACAGAGAGAGCACACAGAGGGCACACACACACACACACACACACACACACACACATGAATTATTTTCCCCTTGGGCTGCCTAGGGAAGACTTCATATAATTACATCACTGTATAGTTTTAATGACACTGAATTGTATTGATTTACCTTTTACACAGCAGATCGGACTCGATGACACTCAGTGCTGCAGTGCAGGAACACACACACACACACACACACACACACTGCTGTTATGAAAGAGTCTTGGAGTCTTGGAGTGTGTTCTTATGCACATTCATAATCTGATCCTTATCTGATTCAAACAGCTATCAGATTATTCAAAACAGCAGAAATCTGATTCACACCTTTATTGTATTTCCCAAAATTTTAATAAAGACACCTGGACTTTGGGGCATTAATCAATGTCCTGTGTGTGTGTGTGTGTGTGTGTGTGTGTGTGTGTGCCCTTTGTCATGTATTATGCTGCTTGTTTAAAAATGTGTATGAGCAGCAACAGAACCAGAGAGTGTGTGAGAGTGAGACAGAGTGAGTGAGACAGAGTGAGTGAGACAGGGTGAGTGAGCAAAGACATCAGTCCCCTCATCCACCTGGTCTTGAGTCACTGCCCCACAACACGCCGTCACACACGCTAACACACACCGCCGTCACACGCTAACACACACCGCCGTCACACGCTAACACACACCGCCGTCACACGCTAACACACACCGCCGTCACATGCTAACACACACCGCCGTCACACGCTAACACACACCGCCGTCACATGCTAACACACACCGCCGTCACACACTAACACACTTTTTTTTTTTCACTATCTCCTCCTGTTATTTTCTTGTGATCTATAAACCACCTTTAAATCTTATGTCTTGAGACAGAGAGGATGAGACGGAGAGTGAGACAGAGAGTGAGACGGAGAGATTTGGGATTTTAACACACTTTATTAAGGAAACAATGTTCAAATCATTTACATATTTTCACGTCTTTTCATGTAGCAGGTGTAATTTCCATATTTACAGTGTTTTTTTTTTTTTTATATAAAAGAACTCTCACTAAGCCCCTCCCCCTCCCCACCATTAACAACACCTCTTTTTACAGTCCTGTTCAAAATTTATGGTTTGTTCGTCTGCTGTCCATCTGCAGGTCCTCCTGAGTGACACTGAGTTTTTGTTTTTTGTCTCATGGGCCTGACGAACTTCCCGAAGCGGGCCAGCTCCTTCATGATCACCTGGTCCTTTATGAACAGAGGCTCGTTAGAGATCACCACACGTGTAGCAGGGACAGACAGAGGGCAGATCCTCTTCCATACTGTATTTTCCAGTCCTCATCAGGGTGCACACAGGGTTTATCCTGCTCAGGAACACCACCACTGCTTTGTTCTTTCTGAAGGCAGAGTAGATGTTCTCACACCCGACCTGCTAACAGCACCTCCTCCACCTGTACACCGTCCACACACCTAACGCCATGTCGGAGAGACAGAGTCTCCACACCGGCCACAGAGAGAGAGACAGAGAGAGAGAGACAGAGAGAGAGACAGATAGAGAGAGGAAAAAGGACAGCATGAAATACACTCATTAAGACTCATTAAGGAATTTAAAGTAAACATTTCTTCTTAACGTGTCATTACAGACACTACGCCCGGACTCTGACCAAACAGAGTGATACACACACTTAAGGTTTTCAGCTTTTATTAGCTCATCAGTTAGCAAAGAAAAGAAGAAAAAAAAAAACCCTGCTTGCCTCGTGTGTGTGTTAATTTGTCTGTTCCTAGACTTCGCTCTGATTCAATTAAAGCCAATTTCATGTTGTTTTGACACAGCAGGTAAGAGATGAATATTAAATGTCACAATAGTTTGATACTCGAGTCAAAATGGAGTCAAATCTGTTTAATACCTCTGACTAAGCAGTGCAGTAATTACATTACCGTACATTACATTAGCATACTGTACAAAAGGAGCTTTAATCACTCGGCACAAGCGAGAGTTTTAAACAAATGCCATTTTTCACAGAGCTTCATGTAATGTGGGAGGATCTGCTCAGCGTGTGTGTGTGTGTGTGTGTGTGGTGTAATAACCAGGGCTTTAGGACTTTAACATCTATACATTTACGTTTCTCCAGCAGCAGGTGGAAAGTCATTTATTCTGTTATTCAGCATTTAAATTTTTTTTATGATAAAATCAATGTTTCCCACAAGCTGTGCTCCCCTAGTGGACCACAAAGGCCATTACATACAAACTAAATATAACTAATAATAAATAAAAAGTTTACATTTTTAATTTGTAATTAGGCTTAAATCACGATTTAATTTACCATTTGTTACCATATAATTGATAAAATGCCAAGGGCATAATAAATTTAAATTGTGTTATTCTGCATTTAGTCTTGCGTGAGACGCAGGAAGATTTTAGATTTCATTGCTGGAAGTTTCAGGACTTCCAGACTCGGCTGGTTCAGGACTGAAATTCCTACAAACAGTTTGTACCCGAGTAAGGAACTTTATATTAATTTAAACTCCTTTCCCGTCATATTGAACTTTCAGCCTTATAAAGCAGGGACATATTTAGGGTTACACTGTTCGTTATCACCCAGATGAGGATGGGTTCCCTGTTGAGTCTGGTTCCTCTCAAGGTTTCATCCTGTTACCATCTCAGGAAGTTTTTTCCTCAGTACCGTCGCCCTCGACTCGTTCATCAGGGACGATCTGATCATTCTGGTTTATACAGTGGAACCTCGGATTGCGAGTAACGCAGTTTGCGAGTGTTCCGCGAGACGGGCAAAGATTTGGAATCAATTTTGACTTGGAAAATGAACAAGTCTTGGTTTACGAGTACCGAGTATCATGTATCACACATGCGCTTCTTGTACACGTCATCACAACTGAGCGTAAAACATATTTTAAAGAGCCATTTTCTCCCTCTTTGTTTCAGCCTGTCGTTATGTGTGTGCGCGCGTGCGTAATTTGACACCGTGACCCTTCTATACAGAAACACTGCTCTGTCGCGATTCCTTTTAAAGGTAAAGTGCAGGTTCATTTGTTTTATGTTTACTTTATATTTTGTGTTAATTATTTTTATGTATTTATTTTTTTTGGTTGTGGAACGAATAATTTGAGTTTCAATTATTTCTTATGGGAAAATTTGCTTTGATTTACAAGTGTTTTGGAATACGAGACGCTTCCGGAACGAATTATGCTCGTAATCCGAGGTTCCACTGTACTTTTAGTTTATTTCCAGGCATTTTTAATTCTATAAAGCTGCTTATAAAATAAATTGAGCTGAGTTGAGGTAAGAGGGTCACAGCTCTTCACTCGTTGTAATTCTGAGAAATGTCTAGAGCGGGTGCTGTGAATTAAATTTCAGAAGGTCCGGTCAATTAAGTTTTCTTCGAGCTGAGGTCCGAAGTTCATGTGTGTGTTTGGATTCTCTATATATGCAGTCTTTGTAAGTCTATAAAAACACTAACTATTAATTGTCAGCAACTACATTAATTTGCAGCATACGGCAGATGCCCTTATCCAGAGCAACTTACATTTTTTATAATTTTTAAAATAAATTTAGCCCCTCTTTTTTCCGAATTCTTTTTCCCAATTTTCTCCCCTAATTTAGTCGTGTCCAATTCCTTCCCGTCACTAGGGGGCTCCCACATTAAGCACCCACTCAGCCGGGAGGGCCGCAGACCGACCCACGTGTTTTCTCCGATCCACGTGGCGTCCAACTGCTCACTCACGCACCATTGGGGGCGGCGTAACACACTCGGAGGACAGCGCTATCCGCTCCCTCCGACCGCGCGAGCTCACAGACGCCCCTGATTGGCTTGTAGAGCCGTCATTAATGTGGGAGCACTGAGTACCTCTCATCCC
>JAQMYL010000002.1:466181-481523 GCA_030014365.1 Clarias pachynema | reverse complement strand
AACAGCATCACCCGGGGTTCGAACCGGCGATCTCCGGATGATAGGGCGAGCGCTTTACCACTGCGCCACTCGGAGGCACGCAACTTACATTTTTATCTCATTAAACATCTGAGCAGTTGAAGGCCTCTCACTCAAGGGCCAACGGGGACAACTTGTTGGTCATGGAATTTGAACCTGGGACCTTCCGAACCGTAGTCCAACGCCTTAACCACTGAGCTATCCCAGATCTCATACATTAAACGTGTGAAGTTTGATCTTTGATTTCTGTGTGTATTTCCTTGTATTTGTACGTAATGCACACAACAGTCTTTAATCAGTCTTTAATGAATCTTCGTCTACACGCTGCCGGGCTGTAAATAAATGTGAATGTGACTCTGGTTGCTCCGTCACACCGGGCTCTCAGTTCAGGTATTGTACACGCCCTGGTTTTAAACTTCATGCAGGAAGAATAAACACACACTGATCTGTCTGTTCATCTCTGAAGGTTCAGTTTTCATAGTTTACTTTCCTTTTCTTGGAGTAAGTCATGCTGTGTCGTCCTTTCATTTCTGTTTCTTCCGAACACTCTGTCTATATATATTGTAAACTATCGCACTGATAGGCTCCATTAAAGGACCCATAGAGCCACACCCACCTTGTGAAAAAAGTGATAGATTACTGGTATATCAATTCTATAGCAGATAGTTCCGGATAGAGCACCACTCGGGCCCGATCTGGAGCTCAGGCTGCCATGTGATGCCAGGATAGATTATTCATCTCTCATTTTAATTTTTTCTTCTTGTAAAAGCCAGATTTAATCTTGAGCATGTAAAGATTTGACTGAGACACAGACAGAGACGGACGCAGCATCTTCACACACACTAAAACACTTGAAATGAAAAGATGTGTGAAAAGATTCAGACGCAGTATTTACTCCTCAACATAAATAACATAAGAAGTGCTTGGACTGGATTAATTCATCTTCCTGTGATGTGTCTTTTGAGACTTTGCAGACGGCGGATGTGTGTGTAGTAATCCTGATCGATTCACACTGGATAAGTCGTGTGTGTAAGTCAGAGGTGGGCGTGTGGAGCCGTCATCACACGGAATATCAACATCCTCAGTCCTCACCATCGCCTCCATTCAGACAGGATAAACATCACCTGCACTTATTTCTCCTTGGTTTATAGCAGAGACACTCTGTTATCTTACAGACATGTACACACACACACACACACACACACACACACACACACACACACATTGCACAAATTACTGACATGACTGAATCAGACTGAAATTCCAAAGAGACTTCAAGTAAACACATTCACATGGAACACTAATCCTGTCTCAGTGTGAACCGTTATTAAGAGAAGTGAATACACTCAATGGCCACTTCATTAGGTACACCTCGCTAGTACTGTGTTCGACTTTTTTGTTTTCAGAACTGCCTTTAGTTCTGATGCAGGGTGTGAACATCAGCAGATCGTCCTCACCGTGTCTACACGCCCAAATACACTGAGCTGCTGCCATCTGATTGGCTGTGTGTTAACGAGCGGTTGAACAGGTGTACCTAATGAAGTGGCCAGTAAATGTATTGGTTTAGTGAATGGGATATAATTAAGCAATATTACACTCATGGTCATGATGTTGTACTGAAGGTATGACTTTTATATAACAGTTCAACAAACACCATTAACTGTATTATCACAGATTATGATTTATTTATTTTCCCACAAATATCTTTCCACACAATGAACTTACTAAGTTAGTAAACTGGAGGACAGTTAGCGAGAGACAGTTAGTGAGAGACAGTTAGCGAGAGACAGTTAGCGAGAGACAGTTCGTGTAATGAACAGGAGGTGAGAGTGGTGTTAAACTCTTAGCGGTACTCTGTAGTCAGAAGGTGATGAGAATAAACCATGGAGGTGGTGGACAGTCCTGAGAAACTCACCAGATTTACTTTATTGCACTTATTACACTTTAGAATATCAGCTCCGTTAACTTTCAGGTTCTGGGTTCGAATCCCAAATACTGAGATAGTGAGAGTGAGAGAGAGAGGAAATCCATGTTTTTTTTCTGTTACAGACTGAACTTGGTTTTTTAACCTGCAGGTGAGACACTTAACACACACACACACACACACACACACACACACAGAGCGCACATACACTTATTTTCAATAAAACTTTACAAATGTAAAAATATCAGCTGAGACATGTTTGGATTCTGGTCGTCTCTTTAATCAGCTTGATTGAGTTTAGTGTTACTCCTCAGCAGGAAGTAGCAGGGGGTGTGGCCTAAAGTATGTGGGCGGAGCTTGTAGATTTTCAGGTGCTATTCATCCACAGATTAAACAGGTAGCATGAACAGGAACACACACTACGTCTCAGAGGGGTGGAGCGTGTCTCTGGAAATCATCTTAACACTTCACACACACACACACACACACACACACACAATGAAAGGCAGAAGAGGACACAAATGATGAAACACAGCAAAAACCCCGTTGAAGGACAGATCAGTGCAGTGTTTCACGCCAGACGAATGATGCAATGCTCTCGCCGCACACCGCCCGCGCTCTTCTTCTGCACAATTAGTCTCATGTCTGCAGTCACATGACCTCATGTGTAACGAAACACATTTCTCATCGCATTCAGAGCTTCTTCTCGGCTTATCTCATCCCAACGCCATCCATCCATCCTAGCACACACACACACACACGCACGCACGCACACACACACACACACGCACACACACACACAACTCAATTAAGATATCATAAATCTAAAATTAGGGAAGGCAGCTATGAAATATGAGATTCTGCATCCATTTGGATCACACAAACACACTTGTTCTCTCTCTCTCTCTCTCTCTCTCTCTCGGTGTCTCTCTCTCTCGCTCTCTCTCCATAAAACACACAACAAGCTGTCAGACGTCACGACAGTTTTATTTCAGAACAATTCGTTTTTCTCACGCTTCCCAATGCTGTTGATTTATTTTTGTATTAAATAATGTATGTGTGTTTACGGTTTATCTAAATGCTGCCTTTTGATCTTTTCAGTGTTTGTGATTGTTTAGAAATAATACCAAACTGGTGTGTATTAGCTTTTATCACTTGTTAGCTTCATTAGCCTCCAGCGCAGCAACACACACACACACCAAACTACAGTTCTGCAGACGCCAACCTGCTCACCTGCGTTAGAGAACACTGTGTGTGTGTGTGTGTGTGTGTGTGTGTGTGTGTGTGTGTGTGTGAGACAGACAGACATGTCATGAACAAACAAACAAACAGACAAACAATTTATTTCTCATGACATTTGTAGTTCTTTATGAGATGAGATAGATTTATGGTTTTATTATTTTTTTTAATTAAATTTGACTTGTGAGAATTTCAGACACTAAAAACACACAAATACACACCAATCAGCCCTAACATTAAAAACCACTTAGGGTTTGGGGCAGCTCTGGTCCCTCAGGGAGTGGCTCCGTCGGGCCTCTAGGGGGCGCTGTGGTGTCTGACACCAGGATGTTGGCGTGTGAGACTTGTGCATGTGGCTTGATGACTGGTTCGAGCTCCAACAGCACCAAAGTTGTCACTGTTGAGCCCTTGAGCAACGCCTTTAACCCTCTGTTTCGGCTTCCTAACCGGGATACGTGAAAAATACACACAGTTTAATAGATAAACTAGCTACATCACAATTTGTTTATTATTTTTGTTTGTTTGTTTCACTCCATACTTTCCTAAACTCACTCACTGCTTTTGATGACTTTCTCCCCTTTTACTTTTTAACACTAGTTTTACTTCAGTACGTTTTTTCCTCCTCTCTGCAATTTTGCTACAGCTGTAAAATATTAATTGCGGCTCAGCGCACACATACACACACACTCACACACTCACACACACACACTCACACACACACACACACACACACTCTCACACACACACACTCACACACACACACACACACACTCACACACACACACACACACACACACACACAAAAGAGTCTTTTCTTTTTCTTTTTTTTTCCTTCGAAAAGTTTTGCGGTTCACCGTCACGCTCACTTCCTGCATAACACACCAGACTGCAAGTAATGCTAATCATGCTAATGCTAATGATGTTAACATAAACATTACTTTGTTAAATTAAAGTATAAAATGTCTCAGACTGGAGTGAAGCCACAGCGTGTACAGAGTGTAGATTAGCATTAGCATGAGATGCTAGCTAGCGGAAGTGAACCTGTGAGTTAGCTTATTAATTTTTTTTGTGCGCTGAGTGAAAATGCTGCTAGCTGAAGAAACGTCCTAATAATTTACTGCAGCTGAGGTTTGCTAATGATTTTATGAAAATCTCAGTGAGGATTCATTTCTGATGGAGCTCGAGGGACACACACACGAACACACACACGGCATGAAGATGAAGGTGGCGCTAATTTGCTTTTTGCACTGGATCCCTTTCTCTCTTCACAGAGCTCTTTAGGAGCCTGGTGGGAAATGTTCTCGCCCCGAGCTACGCTCCCGCTAGCTAAACTTCACAACCCATCTCTAAAAGCCCTCTGTCATCTCCCACCACGAGCTGAGGCTCCATTAACAGCCCCCAGGGGTCAGAGCGCATTACAGCTCAGAATCCAGTCATGTGACCAACTTCTTTAAACAGAGAAAAGCGACTAAAACTCAGCATATGGAGAACTGAGAACTGAGAGGCGCAGCCATGGCGCAGAAGTCAGGTCAAACCAGGTGTTTACATCATTAAGAGACAAAAATAATAATTAGACAAAAAACTTTAATTAGTTTTACACAAATCTCTGGAGTTTAAGTTTTGGATGAATACCTGGATGACCTGCTAATTTAGTAAATAGTGAAGTGTGTGGGATAATTTACTGACCGTCTCTGTGGACGCGAGTGTTTGACGAACATCGTTTGTACCATTTCAAAAAATGTAAATTAGTGGGTGGAGTCAATGCAGTTAGATGATCACTCAGGGTGTTTTTACACCTCCAGGCTTCAGTGTGTTTAAATCAAACTCTCGGTCGTTTCCCCTCGGTGTGGAGCAAAACACCCGAGACCCAGACTCGACCCGAATCATCTCTCCAGCTCTAGTGCAGTTCTCCTGGTGAGAGAGAACACAGAACCGGAACAGGACCGACCCGTACAGACCCACTGCAGTTTCAGAAAGAACTTTAACTGATGATCGCGTCACAGTTCAGTAGGATTAACACACACACACACACACACACACACACACACACACACACACTTGGTGGGTTTCCTCATGGTACTCCGGTTTCCTCCCACAGTCTAAATACATGCAGATTAAGCTAACTGGCCTTTTCAAACAGTGTGTCTATGTGTGTGTGTGTGTGTGTGTGTGTGTGTGTGTGTGTCCAAACGTGTTCTCCACACAGACCGTTAATAATCTCGTTCCTGAATTAATTCTCATCGTCTCATCTCTACAGCATTAGATACCTTTCAAGTCATTTTCACAGAAACATGCTAAAAGCTAACGCTAACACCATTACCACCACAGAAGAAGAATATCCATATTAAATTCACAATGTGATTACACTGTACTTAATTTTAACACACACACACACACACACACACACACACACACACACACACACACACACACTCACAGTCATTGCCAAACGCTGATGTTAAGTGAAAAAGACCACCACAGTGTTTTAACAGTTTTGTGTGTGTGTGTGTGTGTGTGTGTGTGTGTGTGTGTGTGTGTGTGCACTAAAAGGCTAATGCTACAATAAATCATTCAGTGAGCAGTGTGTGTTCACTCAGGGTTAAAGGTCAAATGCTGACCTACACCGAGAACGTTTATTAAAAATCAATCGGTTTGACCTTTAAACTGAGATCATCAGCCACAGAACATGTTTACCTGTCTGTCTGTCTGTCTGTCTGTCTGTCCATCTGCTTGTCTGTCCATCGATCCGTCTGCCTTTCTGTCTGTCCATCCATCTATTTGTCCTTTTCTGACTATTAATCTGTCTGTCTTTCTAGCAGTCTGTCTGTCTGTCCACCTGTCTGCTTGCCTTTCTGTCTATCTGTCTGTCTGTCTCACTATATTCAATAAATTAATTTTTAAAAATATTTTATTATTAATATATTACTTAATTTATACATCACATATCTGCGGTGTGTGTGTGTGTGTGTGTGTGTGTGTGTGTGTGCGTCTGGAGCTCTTCTCCTAAATGAAGGCCGTTTAGTTGCTAAGTGTCTCTGACACACGAACCTCCTCAGTGTTCTCCTGCTGCTTATTGTTCCCCGTCTGCTGCTCCGCCGCTACACTCCGCCGTTTTCTTTATTGCTAATCAGCGTTATTGCGGCTGCGGCGGTCCGTTCCATTAGCGCCGCTCTCTCTCTCTCTCCTCATAATGGAGCAGGCTAGCGAGCTCGGCTTGGCCAATTAGCTTTCATTTAGAGACATACTGCAAATGCCACGGCAAGACTGATTGACCCTGGGCTTCGACTCAAACACACACCCCCACCTCGTTACGCTTGGTACAGTCCAATAAGCCCTGATGCCAGCTTTCTGCCCGGTTTCCGGAGCAACGAGCGAGGTCAACGCTGCCTGTCTGACCCGTCTAATGTGGCCGTAATCAAACGAGAAAAATAGTCAATTATGAATTATGGAGAGCGCTGACACGGCCCGGCCAGGGCACCGAGGAGAAAATATTGATGTAGGACCGTACTTTATTGGCTTTAAAGAGAGCGTGTGCAAATAAATAAATAAATAAATAAATAAATATGACAAGTCATTTGCGGAATAAAGCTGAATGTGAAGCTGTTTGTTTAAAACTGGAAAGAAAATAGAACTGAAGCCAAAAATCAGGAGGTTTAATGAGTTCCAGATCTTTGGAGCTGAAAAACAAAAAGGCCACATTTTCACTTTTCTGTGTTTAACTTTCTGCTTTAATGGAGCGATTCAGTTAAAAATATAATTCACACACTGAGGATCTGAGGAAAGAATAAAACAGAAACTGGATCTACAGCTTAAATCAGATTTTCTTGTTAACAGTTTAAAAAAAATAAATCCTGAGTCTAACAGCAGCTCCGACAGTTTACTTTAACAAACACATTAAACATAAACTTCTGCATTTTAATTGTCCTTTGATCTTGAAAAGAATGAAGGTTACAATGTGGTGTTTATAGCTGCTATAATGTACTGATGGTCTTTAATAAATAATTAATTGTAATTGTTGATAAGTTGCTGCGGGGGTGGGGGGGGGGACCACGCTGTTAGAGAAAACTAATCAACTACAGCATAATAGCATCCTGTCTATCAGTATTACACTGTAACACAAACACAGAGCAAGAGAGTGAGTTTAATTTATAATAATAATAATAATAATAATAATAATAACAATAATAAAATGTTTGCTTTAAAGGTTCTTTAGTTTCAAAATTCTGGCAGTCTCTCGCCTCAGGCAGTTTAATTCTCTGGTATTTCCGCGGTGTTTATTCCTCAGGCTCTGCTCCACACTGAACTTTCCTCATTTGCGGCTGAACATCAGGTGTTTAGCGATGACTTGATGCCTAATGTGGTGTCAACAATTCCCACATAAACAGATCATTTTACGCCAAATCGGACTCAAAACAACCCAGAACGCAATTAAGCCAATTTAATCTCTTCTCTTAATCATTCATTTGTGGCACTTTGCTTTGTTTTTTCATCAAAAAAATGGATTTTTAATGCGAGTGTTTAAAATCGGAGCGTTAGATGCGCCTGACACTGTGTGTGTGTTTGTGTGTGTGTGTGTGTGTGTGTGTGTGTGTCTGGAGCATTGTGAAGCTTCACGCTTAAAACGCCTCCTGTTAAAAAACTCGCTTTTATCTTTTGGGGATTTGGAGACGGATGTCACACACCGCCATCATCCTGCTGTCTGCTGTTTATTCACACATTATTATGATTAAACCAGTCGTTCCCAGTCATGATGCACTGTTAAATGATCTGATTGTCTCTGTTTAACTCTGAAAACATTAAAATCAGGTAATGTTGGGTGCAGATCAGGTTTTATGTTAAGTTAAAAATAAATAAGATAAATTGGGCGTGTCGCACTGGGACACACGGCGCTGCTAAGGATTAAATAAAGCTGAATCTTCATTTATATTCATGTCTTATTCTCAGCCTCAGACTAACCTATAGATACTGTTCATGTAACTACATTAAAGAAAAAAATTATAAAAATATAAAATAAAAGCCAGTGATATCTGAGTGAGAGGATTCTGTGTTATAACTCTAACAGAAGTGCCGTCACTACAGGATCAGTGCTGGTGTAACAATCACTCGTTAATCACGGGTTAATTAAACGCAGCGTCTCTCAGACTCGTTATTCAGCAGCACAGAGAAAAGCACCTGATCCAGCGCTCGGGCTTCGTTTGTTCAATAAAATAAATATGAATCTGTAAGATCAGTGAGAAGTCCTCTTTACTCCACCAAAATTCAGTCTAACCATAAAATCGTCTTTAATAAATTAAACAAATTAATTTAATGCGGGTCACACTGCAGGTCACGGAGACTCGGGGCTCGGCTTCTCGTCTGCCATCCAGAGGGTTTCAGGTTCGATTTCCATCCGCTGGATGCAGGCTCACCTTATTCCCCTTCCATAAATACTGACATCTGACGAGAAATCGATTTCTGCAAACGGTCATTCCGTGACTTAGGAGAGATGGACGTACAGGATTGAGAAGAGCGTAGACGAGGACGAGGAGCTCTCGCTGAGTGTGTGTAAGAACGAGGAACATTCAAAGGTCTGGTGGTTTGTGAATAGTGAGAATTAGGAACGCTCGTACGGGAGTGAGGAGAGGCGAGGAGTGCTCTGAGAGGAGAGCTTGGCGAGAACATCGCAGGCGAGGCAGAAGATACCGACCCTGGTTCAGCAGCGGGGATTTAAAGAGACACAGCAGAGATTTTCCTGCATCCACAAGATCGGTGAGAACCACCACAGCGAGAACGGCCAGGAGCATCCAGGAGTCAGTCTGCGAGTGTCAGGAGAGTGCTGCAACATAAATGTTTAGATTTTTTTTCTCATATAACGTCTACGGAGAGAATAGATGTGTTCAGTCAGCCTGTAGCTTTTTGCTGAGACTGGACAGAAGATTGATGAGAGGGTTGAGGAGTTTGAAGCGAGTCATAAGAGTCTCAGAAGTTCCAGGAAATCTCCAGGAATACTCAGAGACTCCTGTTTGTATGAAAGGGGTCTTAGTGCCAGTCCTAAACCCAGAAAGAACAGGAGGGTCACATCAGGATGGGCATCTGGTGTAAAACCTGTGCTAAGCTGTGTGTGGATCAGACAGGCGGCTGTGGCGACGTCTTGACAGGAACATCCGAAAGAACGACAACAATGGTTGGAAAACTGCTGTAGTATAAAAGTCTGTGAGCAGCTCTCAGCTTTGGTTGCTAGGCAACATGACAGACAAACGTTAATGAATTTCATGGACAAAACAACAGCTTTACTGTAAGACTTTAATTGCTTTAAAACAGGGACTGTGATGTGACTTCACACCTGCAACCTACACGCCTCAGACACTCAGGATTCATAACATCTTGTTTTTTTTTTAAGAAAGTTTCATTCTACTATTCTCTCTCTCTCTCTCTCTCTCTCTCTCTCTCTCTCTCTCTCTCTCTCTTGTGCGTGATCACGCTCTCTGAGTCTCTTTTTTTAATCTTTTTTTTCCGCCATTACAGAAGAATGATGGAGTCGCTGCTTGAGAAAGATTCACATTTTTATACTTTTTTTGATAAATGATGAAATAAAAAGTTCTCCGTAGTGGACTCAGACTTTTTATCGCTTTTCTGTATCATCATCATCATCATCATCATCATCATCATCATTATGAAGGGTGCTTCCTGGTGTAATATCATCATCATTGTCGGTCATTATAAACTCATTCTCCAGCATTTCAATGTGGCTTTTGATTCAGTGGAGGATCTGTTCAGCCTCCCTAAGACCAGATGCATGGCCTGGGGCACTTCTCTCCGGCTCTCTCCCTTGTTACCCCAATGTGGTGGAACAGGAAGTACAGCCTGCATGCTGAGGGCTGAAAGGCCTGTATTGATCAGAGAACGATGGGGCAAAAGGTCACGGTTGTGCCTCGGAGGCAGGAATCCCTGGGCTCTCTCTCTCTCTCTCTCAGACTGTACTGCCCGTTAAAGCCCCGAGGAACTTCATCTGCCTCGGTGTATGTGTGCGATTCTTTTCATTCCGCTCCTCATTCCAACACCAAGCTATGGCTTCTGTCAGCCTCCAGACTCTTTGATTCTTCTCCAACTGGTGGATGAAAGTGCTGAAGGTTGCCAAGTCCTTCCAAAATAAATAAATTAAGTGAAATATAAAAAGCCCCGGGTGCAGATGGTGCCCCGTCAAGTCATTCTTTAGTGTGTTTGAACTTATTAAATGCGCTTCATGCTAAGCGTGTTAGCGTAATGACTGAAAGCCTTATTAAAGGAATAAGATGAGGGATTGAGTCTGCACACTTCACTCACTCAGAGACGGTGATGCCGATTAGGTCTCGTTTATCAGCTGTATAAAAAAAAAAAATCTATTAATAAACCGTCCATGTAAACATTTACAAGAGACATGTGATACATCATTAAAATCCTGTAAAAAAACAGTAACTTAATTTCAGTGGCCTCAATTAAGGAATATACAAAGTAAACAAAGTAAACACATATACACACTAAGTGAAATAAAACTGATTATTTAATTAGGATAAAAGAAATGGCGGAGGACAGAGGACGGGGTCTCGGCCATAAACCAGAAATTAGTGCTCAATTATTATTATTATTATTATTATTATTATTATTATTATTAGTGGTATAGAGTCAAATATCTTCCACGTCTGAGAATTAGAAGCGCTCGTACAGGAGTGAGGAGAGGCGAGGAGAAGAACTTCCTTTTACCTTTTATGGAATTTTGTGGGCGTCGCTCAGTGCAAATCTAAGGAGGCTGATAATCATTAAATTTTAAATTCTAAACAATTTACAACTCAGCAAGAGCTCTGAATAAGAAGCTATGTTTATTCATCCTGAAATGATCAGTGGGTGTATTTAGCAGAGACGTCGTGTGTTAAACAGAAAAGAAATGGAGCTAAACTGAGTAAAACCCCACAGCGCTGTGTGTTCACCCTCTTTTTTAGACATGTCAATAGAGATAAATCATTTCCTCCAGACCTTCTATTTAATCTTTCATTCAGTCGCTGCCATTTCGAAAACACACACAGTGAAACACGTCGCTGCTTTCACGCGCGTACAAAACGTCTGCTGAAAAGCTTCTTTCACGCGGCTGACGTTTTCGCTATCAGTCATCGCCGTGGCCGATTCTGCTCACTGATACCAGCACAAACATTTACCCCCGCGAGGTGACGCCGCGCTTTGTGTACAAAAGAAAACACTTCCAAATAAAAACTCCTCTGAAAGAACGCTTCCCAAAAAATAACAAGGCTGCGCGCTTTTTTTTTATTCACTGAATAAAACACACATAAAGCAGGAGATTGAATCTCACCGTGTTTTATTTTTACATGTTTCTTGCTGCATATTCACTGAGGAATAAGATCTTATGAAATCGGAGTTTTTCTTCCTCGCTGTAAAAGAGTGCACTGGAGGAGAGAGCTTTAATGAAAGGAAATGGAAATGTCGAGTAATGTCGGGTTCTGTGTCTCTAAAATGTTTCATTCAGATGAATTAGTGTGAGTTTTAAATCCGGTTCTTGTCTGAGATGAATGATTTGTGATGAAGCTTCCCACTAAAGCGCTACTGTTTAGCTCTGTTTAGAACTCGGGAGGTTGTGTTTCAGAAGGTGATGAGTTTAAATCTCAGGTCATCCCATGTCTCTAGACACCTTGGTTGAAGATAAAATACTACAGTGCAACGTTACAGGGCTAACCCTGTAGATGATGAGATGATTCCTGCTGGACCGTTAATGACATCACTGATTATTTCATTGTTAGAAAAAAAGAAATTACAGATTTACTTTATTACTGTTCTTTTGACACAAGCACAAAAATTATCACATTCCTCATATTTTAACTTTCATTTAATTCTCATTATTATTAAAATGTGAAAGTTAAAAACTGTTCTTTACTCTTTATGAAACTTAATTCTGGTTTATGACTGTTATAACCCTTCAGTAAATGTGTTGTATTTATCTGAATTTCTCTTTATTCTATGAATACTCCTTTGCTTTTGTTTTTGTTATTTGTTCCTATTTAGATCCATTTATTGCTATTAATTACTAGTTACTTTTGGGGTTTACTCAGTTCATATTTGTCTTTGTTTATATGTGGAGTGTGTCTAAAGTTCAGTGAGATAACTGACCAGATTAGTAGCTGTATTTAGAATTGTTTAAGATACAGTCTAATATTGTCTGTGTATTATGTATTATATACATGTATTATATAGTGTGTATTTTATATTATAATAGAGTATGCAATTTATATTGTAATATATTGTATTATTATATGGAATGTATTAGAAATTAGATGTGGAATTTAATTGCACACCCATAAGCACATTTAAAAAAATGTACAGTGCCATCTGTTGAATTTTGTAATTAACTACAAATTTTTACTTAATTTCTTTTTTCACTTACTGTGAAGTGCGCGAAATGAAATCCTTCATTTGTTAAAAAGAATGTATTTGCACACTTAAAAAGCTTGGCCAAATTCACCTGTGAAAACCTCATTAAAATTCACTCAGTAGTTTTGACGTTATGCACAAACAAACAAGACAGAAAAACATTCCAAAAAACAGCTTGATATGTTCTATTACTCATTTTAATTCCCCCAAATACTTTTTTCACAAATATCTTCAATGTACAGACATGCCTACTTTACAGTACTATTATAGTTATAGATATGTATCATATAGCATGTTTTATATAATGTGTATTATATAGCGTGTATTATAAAGTGTGTATTATAAATACATATCATATTTTTTACATGTATCATATAAAAAAATTTTTAACTTTACAACAGTGTTTGACAAATGGTACTTAGTTAGTAACGTGTAAGTTAGTACCAGTGTAAGGCTCTATCCAATGATGGAAACTTCAAAGCACTTTTGTAAGTCACTCTGCATAAGAATGCCAGCCAAATGCCAAAATGCAAATGTGTATTATATAGAGTTTATTATATAGTGTGTATCATATATCAGGTATTATGTAGTGTTTATATAGTGTTTACTATATAACATGTATTACATAGTATACATTATTATTATTATTATTATTATTATTATTATTATAACACAGCATATGAATTTCATCAGACAATAATTTATTTTCACTTTTGAACATGAGATGTGTAATTTCACTGCATTCGTTCTAGTCGTGCATGTTTGTAATGTCCTACTGTCTTTGTGTATTTGTTTATTTGTGTTCCAGTCTGCATTTTGCACTACAGTAGGTTTTACTTGTTTTGACTGTTTGTGTGCTGTGACTAAAATAATGACTGAGTATCTGGCTTGCTGCAGCACACAAGCATTATTTTATTATAATCACACACAATCACACTCATAATCACACCCCTCCTATGTTCCGTTCTACAATTTGGCCACGTCACACACAATCCAGTTTCTATTAAAGCCTGTAAAACACAGAGCTCCTGCCCAGACAATCTGCAGCATAAAATGACATTTAAAACCCTGAACTAAGAAAAAATGAAAACTTTAAACCAGTGTGAGTGCTGTTAAAACATTTATACACATGAACATTTTACAGAGAGTAAGAGCTGCGATGCACCGAGACTGCTGTAGGAAATTCTACAACATTCCATCACACCTTCACACTTTAATCTGAAACTATAATCTAATGTTTATAGTGAAATTCAACACCAAATACAAAGCTGAAATACTGACAAAAAGACGCAAAACACACTATTATTAGTATTATTGTGTGTGTGGGTGTGTTGAAAACATATCGGAGAATTTCAGGTGAAAGGTGCGAGTCAGAGGGACGTGGAAGTTTTTTCCCATTTGCAGGCCGGACACTGGCTGTTCGTTTTGCCGTGAAAAGAAAGTCATGAAAAAAAGATGAAGAAAAAAAAGAAAAAGAGAAATGTGAGGAATTATAATACTGCGCTCGCCTCCAGGATCTTTAATAATATTAATATTAATAATAGCATTAAATTTTTCTTCTCTATTCCAGGACTTTTCCTCTAGATTAATCTACCTGAAATATTAAAGTTTAGATGTTTGCCACTTATCATTTATTTATTCATTTATTTTGATGCTCATTTCTTTTTAACATCATATTTTCTGTGCAATTTTACACAATGTTTGTGTAACACACACGCGCAAATACATACATATACATACATATACATACATTTTTTATTTATTTATTTTAATAAATAAAAAAATAATAAAATAAAAAGATTTTTTCCCTTTTTTGAGGTAAATTTTTGGTCAAATAACCTCAAAAATGTATGCAAAATCCAAAAATCTCACTGTGTTGTATTGTCATCGCATAATACAATACAATACAATACAATAATATGATATAATATAATATAATATAATATAATATAATATAATATAATATAATATAATATAATATAATATATCACAGTGAAACACACACATGCTCAGGCTGCAGTGAAGCGAGTGCTGGAAGTCCCATGTTCTTCAGATAATGAGGCTCCAGCCGGACTCTGTGGCCCACTGCTAGCATGATAACACACACACACACACACACACACACAGAGTGACAGGCAGCTTGGACCTGCTCTATATTCACCCTCTGTCTCTCTGTCTGTTTCAGTCTCACTCATTAGCTCGGGCTGCTGCTTGATACCAGATGAATAAATGAATATCTCACAGGGTTCCTATCCAGGGCTGCTCTGTCCCTTTCACTCGGGACATGGTGCAGTACTGTCCAGGCGAGGACAGGACACTCGTACTGCTGGCCGTTGGTCATCTCATCCGACGCTGCTGACCTGAACACTGAACATTAAAGTTAACGGAGCCTTCTCCACTTTCACACACTGTCAGTGACTCAACACTACAACCTCACACTACATCAGTGACTCAACACTACAACCTCATACACTGTCAGTGACTCAACACTACAACCACCCACACTGTCAGTGACTCAACACTACAACCTCACACTACATCAGTGACTCAACACTACAACCTCACACTACATCAGTGACTCAACACTACAACCTCACACTACATCAGTGACAGCACTACAACCTCACACTACATCAGTGACTCAACACTACAACCTCATACACTGTCAGTGACTCAACACTACAAACTCAAACACTGTCAGTGACTCAACACTACAACCTCACACACTGTCAGTGACTCAACACTACAACCTCACACACTGTCAGTGA
>JAQMYL010000002.1:307490-312490 GCA_030014365.1 Clarias pachynema | reverse complement strand
GCATGTGTACACACTCGTGCATATGCAGGCACACACACACACACACACACACACAAGAGGATGTGCTGCATTCCTACAGAAACTCACTCTGCCTGTAAACGAAGAGGAAGAGAGGTGATCACTCTCTGTCTCTCTCTGTCTCTCCCTCTCTCTGTCTCTCTCTGTCTCTCTCTCCCCTTACCCCCCTCTTTCCCTATAATTTAGCACTGATGATTGATGATGATGATTCTTTGATTTCTTGTTCATGCAATATTTTATTGTCCTTTAGATCTACTGCAAATGTACACACACACACACACACACACACACACACACATACTGGGCAGTGGATCAGTGTATGAGCCGAGCAGTGATGAGCCGACTAATGGACACGTAGAAATGTGTTTCGCTGATCAATATCATCCTACTAATGTAGAGTATACTGTGTGTGTGTGTGTGTGTGTGTGTGTTTGTGTATCAGTGTCTCAGTATGAATGTATATGTGTGTATGAGTTTATGTATATTTGGGTGTGTACGCGTAGGTGTGTATGTGTAGCTCTAACACTAAAGCCACTATCAGGTGAGGGGAGTAACACTGATTATCTGGTTAGAGCGCCCCCTGTCAGGCGGTGGTGTAGTCAACAGTCAGGTCTCGACGTTGATGGTTCGTAAGCAGGAAAAATGGGTGAGTGTAAGGATCCGAGTGACTTTAAGAAGGGTCATACTGTGACGTCTAGACGATGTCTAGGGTCAGAGCGTCTCCACACCTAAACACTGTTACAGACCATGAATGTGTGTGTGTGTGTGTGTTAGAGTTGTTTGATTTAATCGGCCTTTTGTAGATTTGTTCAGTTATACTGACTCTAGTTATACTGACTCTGCAGAAAATGAAAAAGGTTATCACTTGTAAAATGCAGAGGTTGTTGGATTAATACTGCCACCTACTGGACTGGAGTGTGGCGAAGGAAGATTATATGGTATTTCATCCTTATGAGTTAGGCTTAGTATTGATTTTTACATCTGTAAGTGTATTTGTGAGTGTGTGTGTGTGAACACTTATTGTAAGATGTGTAATGACTGTATAGAGCCTACTCACACTAAACTGCACGAAGCACACAACTATTAACAGAATGCACACACAACCACAGGTCCACAACAACTCGTTCATATCGGTGTCAGTTACGTTTTTTGATAAATACATTAAATAATTAATACAGAATATTAGATAGGTTCAGCACGGCGCAGTTTGATCAGAAACATCATATGCGTAATTATTGTAATTATTAGTGCGTTACTCTGCGTCCAGTCATATTTATACACACTAACAGCAAATAACACACACATGATCCTGCACACGGGTACATATGTTTATTTAGCAGCTCAACATTTATATTTAAAAAATATATACATATTTTATTGACAAAAAGGACAAAAAGTCCTCCAAGAAGAACACGTCCTATATGCAGTCAAGTGTGTGTGTGTGTGTGTGTGTGTGTGTGTTTTTCTTTCCCTTTCTTTATTTACTCGACCAGCGGTGAATGTAAACAGACAGACGGAGTGTGAACATAAACAGTACTGTGTGTGTGTTTGTTTATTATCTTTAACATGACCTTATACAGGTTTATGGTGTGTAGAGTTCGTATGTCCTCCAGGTTCTCCAGTTTCCTCCCACAGTCCAAGGACATGCAGATTAAGCTAATCGTCGTTTCTCAACAGTGAGTGTGTGTGTGTGTGTGTGTGTGTGTGTGTGTGTGTGTGTGAGAAAGAGACTAATCGTCCAATCACTATCATCACATATTGAATCAGACTTATTATATCCTCAGTCACGATTATTACATCATCACCTGGTGTGTCTCGGTCTGTCTCCCTCCCTCCCGGTGTGTGTTTTCATCTGTAACTCACAGGAAGTGAGCGGTGCCGAAGTGAGGATTTTGTTTTGTTACAGAAGACAAAGAGGAAGTGAAAAAAATGATAAAGTGAATTTTAAAAGCGTGTCAGTGGGGGAGGATTCAGAATAATAATTAGCCTGTTAAATCTGTTAACCTCCCTCTGAGCCTGCTACACAATGGCCTGCTTCTGCGTGTGTGTGTGTGTAAAGAAGAGGAAAAAAGAGTGTGATGTGTGTTTGGGGTGTACAGCTATATATTATTATCCCGTGTGTTAATTTTGTGTGTGATGTGATATGAATGAAAGAAATCTACAGAGAGAGAACGCAGGTGTTTCAGGGATAAAATGTCGATGTTGTGAGAAATAAAGTCATGGAGTAACACCACGCCTCCATCACCATCATCATCATCACCACGCCTCCATCACCATCATCATCATCACCACGCCTCCATCATCATCATCACCACACCTCCATCACTATCATTATCATCACCACGCCTCCATCACCATCATCATCATCACCGCACCTCCATGACCATCACCATCATCATCACCACACCTCCATCACCATCATCATCATCATCATCACCACACCTCCATCACCATCATCATCATCATCACCACACCTCCATCACTATCATCATCATCACCGCACCTCCATCACCATCATCATCACCACACCTCCATCACCATCATCGTCATCATCATCATCATCGCCCCTAGTAAATAATCTCTCTCTCGAAAAGATTCTAAGGTGCTTTATTGCTGTGACAAATAATTACATTTAAATCACCAAAGCTCAGAAATCACTCACAAGAATAGCAGGAGTAGATAGATTTTTAAAAAATTAAATAAAAAATAAAAAGAGAAAATTAAAGCATAATAGTTTAAAAAGATTCATAATAAATAAATGTATATAAAATGTAAGAATACAGACTTTTAGTTCTACAGTCAAATATAAAGTCACACTCGTGAACGGTTTTTAAAAAATAAAGTAAAAGGAAAGCAAGGTTAATAATAATAATAATAATCTGTCATCCACAATTAATTTATTTTTGGAATTTTGCTTTCTACAAAAACACACAAAAGAGAAAATAATTAAATATCAGCAGTTTCTTCGTCTGTCACACTTTAGTCACAAAGCAGAGGATGTGTGTGTGTGTGTGTGTGTGTGTGTGTGTGTGTGTGTGTGTGTGTGTGTGTGTTATTGTGATTGAAACGTCTCTACCTGAGTGTGACAGATCTCACACCCGAGTCTCTGCATCTGAAAGGCCGAGCGTGTGTGTCGTCTCTTCACACTTCTGTGTGTTGTAAATGCCGGATCGTTAGAGGTGTGTGTGTGTGTGTGTGTGTGTGTGTGAGAGAGAGAGAGAAACAGTGAGGCGAGCCATTTAAATTACAATAGAGGGAGTTTTACCTAAACGCTGTGGTTTGCATGTCACACTCCGAATGTGTGAACCGGTGTGTGTGTGTGTGTGTGTGTGTGTGTGCTGCATGCAGCAGCGGATCTGCGGCCGAGTGGTAATAAAGACACGAGGATAAGATACACTTCAATAAAATCTTGTTCCCTGGCAGGTTTCAGTTTGAGTTTTTCACCTTCAGTTAAGAATAAAAATAATTTTATTAAATTCTCTCAGACGGGATCGTAAAGTCTAATCCTCGTCTCACTCGGCATCGTCTCCTGATTTTAGTCACATAACAGACGTTAGTTACACACTGCCGGAGCTCAGCATCACTTCCTGTACACACACACACACACCTCTAAATAAACTCGAAATGATTTAATATTAACTCGTAAAGTCTCTCTATACAGGTGGGTGAGACTTTCATTACTCCGAGGTTCGTTATCTTCAGGTGTGTTTCTCACACACTTGACACACACTCAGGCTGATTCACTGCTCGTGTACGCTGCGCAGGGTGGAACACACTCATGCTGTACACACTACACACTACACACTCACATCTCCTCTCGGTCCAAATCAGCTCCAGGAGAATAAAGACAATTCAGTTCAGTTTGATTTATTCAGATCTGAACAATAATCACAAAGAAGCTCCACAGAACCAGAAGAAAATTAGCCAAGTGAGAATGAAATGTGTGAGAAAATATCTATAAATCAAAATCCAATACAGAATGCTTTATTGTTTATTTATTATTCAAATATAAAAATAAACCAAAAGAAATAATCATGTCCTAAATACTGTAACACTCAGAGCTTTTAATGAATCTGATTGTGAAATGGAGATGTTTTCAGGATGTCTTGTGTCGACGACCTCACTGTGTAATACACATATGTACAGGATATATAATGAATAAACAGAACTCGCCGTCTGTGTGTGTGTGTGTGTGTGTGTGTGTGTGTGTGTGTGTGTGTGTGTGTGTGTGACGCTGAGCGCTGTGTTTCCTACATCAGAACCAGTTCTGTTTTGCAGTCACATTAAACATATCAAATTGAATATTAAGAATTTGGATTCAAATGTTTGGGCCGCATCGAATGTTGGCTTTATACAAAAACCCTAGTATTTATACGAGGGGTGTTCGAGTCAAAGCGGGACTTGTGAAGAAACTTCTGATGAATGAAGGCATAAAAGTGATTGACATTTACAGAAGACTTCAAGCACAGTACGGTGATGAGACTCTCGTTCCTGTGAACATTCAGCAAGTGGAACGTCTGATCACCTGTTTGAGGAAGGGACACATTTGTGTGTGTGAACTGTACACACACTCATTCACCAACACCACTTGCACGTTACAGCCCCCCCCCTCCCCTCCCCCCCTGACCTCACTCCACGACATTTACAATGTTAAAGGAGTTCCTGGGAGGCCGTCGTTTCAGACGTGAATCAGACAGACCGATCACGGCTCCATCGTACTGAGAGAACTTTCTGTCTTGATGGTGTCCAAGCTCTAGTGAAAGACCGTGATAAGTGCATTAGTGTATCAGGGGATTCTATAGAGACATGAAGGGAGTGTTTACTCTGTGTTTACTCTCAGTGTTTACTCTCAGGACTCTCAGAAATTTAATTAAATTTAACAGATTTAACAAATTCACAAAGCGAGTTTGAATTCTAGTGCAGATTTCTCAGATCACCCATAATGCACTATGGTGTGTACAGGTGAGACCTGACCTGTATCG
>JAQMYL010000002.1:297490-304990 GCA_030014365.1 Clarias pachynema | reverse complement strand
ACAGGGCCTCCACGATCAGTGCAGAGCCCACATCTCTCACACACACACACACACACACACACACACACACTGCGGGGTGAATGAGGAAAGGTATATTTCTTTCTGCATTTTTTCCTTCTTTAGTTTTGTTATTCTGTATTAATTTTTAATCTCACATTCTGTCTCTTTATCCTGTTTGTTCTTCTGTATGTCTGTGTTTCGTCCACTTCTTCATCCCTCAATCTCACGTACATTTATTTCTTTCTTTATTTGTCTTTTGTCAGTGTTTGTCTTTTTGTCAGTAGTGATTACGGTGAGGTTTTGGAGGATAATCGTTTTTTTTTTTTAATGGGATTTTTTTTTTCTTTTTTTGTTGCTTAAAAAAACTTTTTGGAAAACAAATATTCACATGACTGTGTCAGTTTGACCTCTGTGACCTCCTAGACCTCTCTGGTTTGAGTTTCTGGGAAAAAATAACGATTCTGTAATAAGAAAAACTAGTGGGGACAGAAAGACAGGAGATGGAGCGGGAACGAGGGATTAAAAAGGGATCAAAGTGGAGTGAGTGTAGTGCGCGCTCATTAGTGAGTGTTTCGGATGAAAAGGAAATTAGGTGTGTGTGTGTGTGTGTTACATAAATGTCTGTTTTATGTTGTCAGTGAAAATGGCGCTGAGTGTGGCTGATCTGATTCTTACACATCTGTTTTCTCTTTTTTATCTTCTGCATTTCATTTCTGCTTTTTTTCACCAGGTCACTTAATTTTAATTTCCTATTTTTCCATGATATTTTTCTTTCTACATCCCGGAGCTCCTCTAACATTGTGTGTGTGTGTGTGTGTGTGTATGTTGCAGGATCAGATTAAGGATGCCCCACAGCGTGATGGACTCAGCGATGTCCTGTTGGTCGTCCCTCTTCCTCAAACTCCTGTTCTTCTTCGCCGCTCCCGCGCTCAGCTCCATCATGTACCGCCTGCGGGAGGAGCAGCCCCCCAACACGCTCGTTGGGAGTTTAGCATCAGATCAGGGACTTCCTGATTCCGGTCACCTGTACAAACTAGAGGTGGGCGCCCCCTACCTGCGGGTGGACGGGAAGACGGGCGACATTTTCACTACGGAGGTTCCCATCGACCGCGAGACATTAAAAGACTGTCGCAACCTGTTCGAGGGCGACCCGTGCTTCCTGGAGTTCGAGGTTTCCATCACTGATCTGATGAAAGGTTCCGGTCCACGGCTCATCGAAGGCCGGATCGAGATTCAGGATGAGAACGATAACACGCCGCAGTTCTCGTCACCCATCTTATCCCTATCCATTCCTGAAAACACCCTTGTGGGGGCGCTGTTCGCCATCCCTGTAGCTACGGACAAGGACACGGGCAGTAACGGAATCTCAGATTACTCGCTAACGACGGGCTCCGACGCAGCGTCACTGTTCAGCCTGCAGGTGGCGGAAAACGGAGATGAGAAAGTGCCGCAGCTGATCGTGATGGGGAATCTGGACCGTGAGCAGCGTGACTCGTACGATCTCAACATTAAAGTGGTGGACGGTGGGAGTCCCTCACGCTACAGCAGCGCCCTCCTGAGGATCACCATCACTGACACCAATGACAACGTCCCGAAATTCGAGCGGTCACACTACGAAGGGGAACTTGCTGAAAACAGTCCTGTGGGTCACACCATCCTGCAGGTACCGTTACGGAAGTTCATGTTTTTTTTCCCACTTTATATGAGTTACATAACTGGTTTTGTTTACAAGATTTCCTGTTTCCTTAAAACGAGAACTGAAACAAAAAAACGGTCATGGAACACTTTATTAAAAACCTGACGCTACCTGCACCAGACCGCTCACGAGTTTCCTCTCACCAGGTTTTAACAAGTTACCGCATCACCATTAGCGTAATCAGATTTTGTGGTAATATTATTATTTTATTTAGAATAGAATATACCATAGAGCTTCTTATGGCATTTAATTCTTTGCTATTTGATTGAAGCTAGCGTTCATCATGTGACCGATGCTCCACCTCGTATTGGCTAATGCGCACTCTTTTTTTCCTGATGCTCATATTGAGTCACTCTGATCCTCAGCCCTGTTATAAATTGTGACATTTAACGCATAAAATCCGTTCTATTGACGTGTATAACTAATGCTGCTGCATTTCATCGGCGAGCGGATCGGCTGTGAAGGTGGAAGCGTAAAGATCTTTCTAAATCTTCTTCTAACAAGTCTTATCATGGACAAATTGTTCATCTCCAGCAGCGTTAACACGATCCTGTAATAAAGCGACGACAGACCCGGCGTGTAGGACGGCAGATTAGATTAAGAGGAAATGGAGAGGAAGAGAACATCACCGTTCCGTCTGTAGTGAAATTGAGTGTGGTGTATTATAGCGAAGACACAACCCACACACTCTTCATTACCTGGAAGGTAAAGTCACAGGTGTGCTCTGCTCAGAGTGTGTGTAATGAGAGCGAGCGTGAGCGACAGGAGTTACAGCTCATATGGCCTCCATTATTCACACAGACACAGAGGCTTTATCTGCACACACATCTAATCTCAGAGCGTCGGGGCGAGTCGCATTTACCCGGGCGACGACTCTCCTCACTTAATGACTCGCCCTTAAAATGCAAGTGAAGTCTTATCGACTCACTTTGAAACACAGTCGCTGCTAAAATTAGTCCTGTTCTGCGAATTCCTGTGTCTGATCCTGGAGCCGAGCTGAAGCAGGCGCTCGCGCGTAAAATTGTTTTAAAGCCGTTTAATCGCTCAGTCAACAATTAATCCATGAAACCCAGTTGTCTTCAAAAAGCATGCGGAAAGATCTCGCTCCTCCTCCAGACCTCATAATCTCTCTTCAGAGCCATGGCGGCATTAAGAGGGCTTAAATCCGCAGGTTCTCATTGGACTAGACGTGCTGACGGAGTGTTTCGGTTTTTGCAGAGAGACGCGTTCCTCGAGCGCACATCAGGAGAAATTTATTTCCCAGCTTGTTTGGAGGATGAAACAGAGTGACTCATGAAGAGCAATAATAACTTAAGCCTCATGAATAATCTTACGAGTGTCCCAGATTAAGGCTCGCTGTGTAACGCACAGAGCCGAGCCGTGATGGTGTTTCAGACCGAGAAGAGCAAAATCCAGCCGGCAGAATCAGTTTCAGAGGCCAGGGACGATCCAGTGCGGCCTGCTCTGTTTGAAACGGATCATTTTCTCATTTAAACTCTATTTGAAAAGATTGTAATGGAGAACGGAAATCCAGAGATGACCTTCAGATGAAATTAAACAAACTGCATTTGACTGCGTGTCCAATCGCCTGATATTTGCGAGCCCCCGTGGTTTTATAACAAGTCATAAGTAATTCATGCTCTTTTGTGAATGATTGCTTTGCTAAAAGTAAATGGGTTTCCTTCTCCTTGGTCCTTTTCCTTTGCTGTTACAAGAAAGATTTCTTTTTCTTCTGCCACATTTAAGCCTTGTTTATCCCTGATAACACAAATTCCTTAAGGAAGACTAAAAGGTACTTGCAGGAAGCCTTACACCTCCATTAATTAGCATAATGCACTTGCAGGACGAGCTGACACGCCCTCAGCTGGGTGTAAATTTTCTCAGTCGATGGCATCTGAGTGCAGTAATGGCCTTCAGCGGGTGAATATTTTTTAAATGATGTGTTATAGCTCATTCTCAAGTGCGTGTGAGTGATGTAAGTTACTCACACGCATCGCTTCGCATCTAGACGAAGGGGGAAGCCGTCGCTTTATTCAAATACACGCGAGGCTCCGCCAGAAATGGGAACTCTCACACGTACGGCAGCGTTCCTCCAGGTTTTAGAGGAAAACATGTTTTTGTGTATAAACAACCTTTAGAAAGGACAGAAGCAAACACTCCAGGATTTGTTGACTCTCCTCAGAACAGATATGAGAGGCAGCAGATATCTGGAGTTATTTTGTAAATGGGATTATTAGGTTATCGTATTTGTAGGCAGGATTTTAATGTGTATCGTGATATTTTTGACGCCAGCCAGAGTAAGATAAGCTTTATTCTCCTTGTGAATCAGGTTTCAGGGCATTTTCAGGAGATAATGATGTTTGAGGAAATAGAGGGAAGAAAAAAAAACCTGGTGTTATTTTCCTGTACCCTCATCACTCCATCCTCACTCCATCTTCATGTTTCACTCTGATGTTCAGACAGTTAATGTAATGTTCTCTCACACAGTTAACCCTTTAAAGTCCACAATCTGCATTAACTGGAGAGTTATGGAAAGATGATTGCTGTTTCGTAAAGACAAAACTGGATCAAATTAAACCACTTGAATTGTGTTTAGCTTTTTCTCCACTTCCTGTCTGTAGCCTTTCTGCTCTGTCTCTACCCCAATGACCCGTTCCCCTCCGGCTAGTTCATGATGTCCGAATGCATGTTCATGTTTGTACTCAGATCTAATGTTCTCTCGTGTTCTTTTGGAATAGGTGAAGGCCAATGACGCAGACATGGGAGATAATGGCTTGGTCACGTACACCATCTATCAGCCATCGCCAAACGTGCAGCGCCTCTTGGGCATTGAACGAAACACCGGCCTCATCTATGTAAAAAGTCCAGTGGACCGTGAGGAAGTAACCCTGCTCAAATTCTACGTCCAGGCCAGAGATAATGGCCCGCAACCCAAGAGCTCCAAAGCCATGGTGACCATTACAGTGAAGGACAAGAATGACAACGCACCGATCATTAGGATCCGTGGATTTGCTCTGGTGGCTCATGAGGCCGGGATTGCCAACATTTCTGAGGACATGCCTGTGGGAACTCCGGTGGCTCTGGTGGAAGTGTCCGATCATGACGAAGGTGAAAATGCGGTGGTGACTTGTGTGGTGGCAGGAGATGTACCTTTCCAGCTTCGTTCAGCCTCAGACACAGGAAGTCGAAGGAAGTATTTTCTCCAGACAACAACACCAATGGATTACGAACGTGTCAAGGAATACAGGATTGAGATTGTAGCTGTCGATTCAGGAAACCCAGCTCTTTCCAGCAGTAACTCGCTGAAGGTCCAAGTAACAGATGTGAATGACAACGCTCCAGTTTTCTCTCCATCTGTGTACGAGGTGGAATTTCCGGAGGGGAATCAGCCAGGTGATAAGGTTTTGGATGTAGTGGCCACCGATGCAGATAGCGGCACCAATGCTGACCTCACGTACAGTATCGTCTTAGACTCGGCCATCAAGGGCCTCTTCGAGATAAACCGCAACACCGGCGAGATCAGAGTGATGAACCAGTTAGACCGTGAATTCAAAGAACGCTACGAGTTTCATGTCGAAGCATCTGATAAGGGAGTTCCCAGCATGAGGGGGACTGCGACAGTTGTGGTTAATGTCCTCGACCGCAATGACAACGACCCCAAATTCATGCTAAGTGGCTACAGTTTCTCCGTCCTGGAGAACATGCCTGCGCTCAGTCCGGTGGGAATGGTGACGGTCACAGACATCGACAAAGGTGAAAATGCTCGGATTCACTTATTGGTAGAACCAGACAACGGCAAGTTTGTGATTCAGAATGGCACATGGACGATCCTCTCCAGAATTTCGTTTGATCGGGAAAAAGAAAGCACATACACGTTTCGTCTAAAAGCTGTCGATGGAGGTGAACCTCCTCGTTCCTCTTATGTGGGAATTACAATAAACGTCCTGGATGAAAATGATAACGCGCCTTACGTCACCAAACCTTCCAACTCCTCGTACAAGTTTCTTCCACCACTGACAAGCCCAGACACTCGTGTGGAGAAAGTGGAAGCGGAGGACATCGACATGGGATTGAACGCCGAGTTAGACTACACCATCATGGGTGGAAATCCTCATGGACTTTTCCGCATTTCTCCAACAGATGGTGAGATCACGCTGGTGAAAGAATTCACCCGGAAACATAACGGCCTCCATCGCCTGGTCGTAAGAGTCAGCGACAAGGGAAAACCCGCCAAGCACACGACGGCGCTGGTCCACATCTTTGTAAACGAGACCATCGGAAACATCACGCTGGTGGAGTCGCTAGTCGGCCACAGCCTCTACACTCCTCTGGAAAGGGACATCGCTGGAGACCCAGAATACGCTCGCGTCCAGCAGAGCAACATCGTGTACGGGAGCCTCGCGGGCATCGCCGGGGTCATCCTGGTCATCGTGGTGGTGGTTGTTATCCGGCACCGTCTCCAAAAGGAAGCCAAGAGTGGATACCAAGCAGGAAAGAAAGAGTCTAAAGATCTTTACACACCCAAGCAAGGAACTAAAAGCAGCAAGGGCAAAAAGGGCAAGAAGGGCAAAGCTCCAAAACCAGCAAAGTCCTTGGAGGAGGACGAGGAGGCAAGTCTTCAGAAAGGCTTAAAATTCAACCTGATGAGCGATACCGATAGTCCCAGGATTCATCTGCCCCTCAACTACCCTCCCGGGAGCCCCGATCTGGGGAGACACTACCGCTCGAACTCGCCCTTGCCCTCCATTCAGCTGCAGCCCCAATCCCCTTCGGCTTCCAAAAAGCACCAGGCCGTTCAGGATCTCCCGGCTGCAAACACCTTCGTAGGGACCGGAGACAGCAACTCCACGGGTTCGGATCAGTATTCGGATTACAGCTACAAGACCAACCCTCAGAAATACAGCAGCAAACAGGTAGGAGATCACTTCCAGAGCATGGCGGGGTATCAGAGCAGTATTCTCTGGACTAAAGGCATGTATTAGGGGCTTGGACTGAAATCCAAACAAAAGCTATCGTCCAAGAAAAAGAAAGAAAAAAACTTAGTGTGTGTGTGTGTGTGTGTGTGTGTGTGCCTGAGAATATGTCAGGACAGTTTTTTTTATTATTATTATTTGTGCAAATTACACCTCACTGTCACTTTAGTTTTGATTTAATGCCACTACCTGCTTCATATTTTATATCTATTTTTATTTTTTTCTGAAAATGAAGGAAACGTCACAGACTGTTCGATTGAATTTTATTTGATTTGAAGAAGAATTTCCTTTGGGTTTTACTGCTTTCTCACGACTTTCACTGCTTTGATGATTAAAACTCCTCAATCAGGAGGTTGTAAAGGAAGCCACGAAGGCGTGAACTAGGGTGAATAATGTAACACACTCACACACACACACACACACACACACACACACACACACACACACACACACACACTTTGTCTTTGAAAAACGACTTTAATTACTTGGTCTTCATTTTGTTGGAGCCAGAGTAAATTGTTTGCATAGATTAATGGCAGGTAATTCCAGCTGCTTTCTTCACCAGAGGTTTGCTCGTAACACAAACCAACACACACACACACACACACACACACACACATATATATATACTGTAAGTACCGGACTTCATTAAAACTACATACGTGAGGTTGTTTTATAAGAGGAGTGTAATGGGAGCGGCGTCTCTGCATCACCAGCTGGAGCTGGAGCGCTGAATCATGACACTCTGGCTGTCGGTGTGTGTGTGTGTGTGTGTGTGTGTGTGTGTGTGTGTGTGTGTGTGTGTGTGAGAGAGAGAGAGAGAGAGAGAGA
>JAQMYL010000002.1:286816-289739 GCA_030014365.1 Clarias pachynema | reverse complement strand
TGTGTGTGTATTACTGATTGAACATTTACAGCTAAAGTTTTACACACACACACACACACACACACACACACAGGGTGTGTATCCAGCAGGTCAGTGGCTATCACTCAGTAACTGAATCTGTTTAAACCTACAGTGTGATTAAGCTGCTCATTTATTAATGCAGAAGAAACACAAAGTGTGGTTTTATTTTATTAATCTTTTATTAACACTGCGCTGCTGCACAACCCCTTACTTTATTAGTTCTTTGCTTAGGGTTTTTAATATATAACTATTCATATGAAGTCAGTGAATCATCTCCATAAAACATTCTCTCAGCAGCTGAAAGTTAAAAAGCGACCGGCGAGACGCAGCTCAGTCCCTCGCTGTACCGAATCCTCGAGCAGCAGTCCAGGGAATGTTTAAACTTTCAGTCTTATCAAACTTTAAAATGAGTGTTTCTCATTTAAACATTTCATTCGTGAATGTACGGAAACTGCTCACACACTCGCCTGCACTACAGCCACGAACACACCACCATCACACACCTTCACCTGGCTTCACTGTGTTATTCCTCTTCACACTGTACCAGATCTCAGCGCTCAGCTCTACCAGAGTGTGTGTGTGAGCGTGCGTGAGTGTGTGTGTCTCTGTGTCAGGTGATATGGTGAAGATCCTCTAACATTAGACCTGCAGGTAAAGAGGACACAGTAGTGATACACCGAGTTCCCCAGGATGTGGGCGGAGTTTGGGTGAGTGGTGAGTGTCCTGGGTCACAGTGGCGCTGACTCGGGTGCTGATCTCAGTTTAACGTCAGCTTTATGTTTAAAACTGTACTAATGTCTGCAAAATTAAACAATTTAGAATTAAAGTAAAACATTATTTCAAGATAATATTCCTGCCAGATTTAATTAAATCAGAATATAAACATGAATTTGCTAATTAATTTATAATAAAATAGACTATAAATAAATAAAACAGTAATATATAGATGAAAATCTATAAAATAATATTTTCATGGAGCATCAGATTAAATAATTTTTTTCCTTGATATTGATTAGGAGTCTCACACCCGAGCCGGAATAACGATAAAATCACACGTCTGTCTGTGATGATGATGATGATGATGATGATGTGTTACATAACCCACATCTGTACACTGTCTCAGACAATAAAGGAGTCGACAGTCGAGGCTGAAATCTGATCTGAGAGCTGTGTGTGTAGTTGCTGCTGTAGTTGTTGTATTTGCTGTAATTGTCGGTTTTATTTTGGACGGAGATCTTGTGTGAGTAAAAAGGCGCATACGTAAATAAAATTCATTTATTATTATTATTAGTAGTAGTAGTAGTAGATGGCATTGTGTCCTCGCACCTCCAGGGTCCAGGTTTAATTCCCACCTCGGGGTCTGTGTGTGTGGAGTTTGCATGTTCTCCCCGTGCTTGGCTGGTTTCCTCCGGGTTCTCCGGTTTCCTTCCACAGCCTAAAGACATCCAGATAAGGTTAATTGGCGTTCCCAAATTGCCGATCGTGTGTGTTTGTGTGTGTGTGCACCCTGTGATGTATTGGCACCTTGTCCAGGATGTACCCCGCCTCGTGTCCTCAAGTCTCCTGGGATAGGCTCCGCCCCCATCACCCTGTACACAGTATAAAGCAGTATAGTGTGAGTGTGTAGTAGTAATAGTAAGTGTAGTAGTTGTAGTTGTGTATTTTTTCCCAGCGTGCTGATGAATTTACAGAGAAATCTGTATGAACTCAGTGCAGATGTAATTTACTCAGATTACAGTAACGATGTAAAGAGCGCAGGTCTGGATCACTGCTGATCATGTGACTGTGTGATCATGTGACTGTGTGATCATGTGATCATGTCTGTGTTCCTTAGTACTTGATGCTAATGTATTAGTAGATCTAAACTTCTGAGCGGTTCAGGATGCTCACACACACACACACACACACACACACACACACACACACACACACACCTCCTGTAAACTTCTTCCGGTTTATTTTCCTCAGGATGCCGCGTGTACAAAAAAGATTGAAAAGTCGTCCTGATGCGCAGGTTCATCCGTCTAATGTTCTTCCATTCTAGTGTTTTTACACCACGTTTAGTTTATTTTAATTAGTTTAAATTAATGTTTTTATTTGTTTTTATTCTGATTTAATGTTGGATTATTAATTTAAACACAAGGTTGATGAAAATAAAAACTCTCACTGTGGAAAACAGGACATTTCATCTTTATGCAGGATATTGGAAGTGTGTGTGTGTGTGTGTGTGTGTGTGTGTGTGTGTGGAATGTCATAGCTCATTCCTTAAGCAGAGCAGCAGAGGGATCCTGAGGGGTTTAATTAGGTGTCGTCTTTAATGTAGTGTCCTTGGAGATTAGGCGGTACGGCGGTGTACGGTGGTTCTCCCTCCCAAAACGTTCTGCTAGCATCCTTTAATTAACACACACACACACACACACACACACACACACACCTCTCCATCTCTCTCTCTCTCTCATAAATGAGTGTGTCCATGCGGCCGTGGGATCGCCGTGTGACAGATGAGCTCAGCCTCAAACTTTATCTCTCCCTCGCCGCCGTAAACACTGAACAATAAATGACGGAGACGACAGAGAGAGAGAGAGAGAAAGAGACAGGGACGTGTCTTCTCTTCTCTTTTCCTCCTCGGGTTTGTTGCAGTGATTTCTGGGTGTCAGTGGTGGTGTGCAGATCTGAGGCTCCTGTCCCTGTTCGGGACAGACATTGGGGGCGGGGTCAGCGTTAAGGGCGGAGTCACTGTCAGCACTGGACACTATACAAGCGTTAGATGTTACACTCGCGTTCTTTACAAAAACTGTGAATCTACTGTCCCCCTCTTTACACTTAAAATTCATGTCAAGTGTCTTTTCTTGATTATTTATAATCGGAAGGACAGTACATGTCTTACATTGGAGCTCTTACA
>JAQMYL010000002.1:279316-281816 GCA_030014365.1 Clarias pachynema | reverse complement strand
AGTGACGATGTGTGTGTGTGTGTGTGTGTGTGTGTGTGTGTGTGTGAATGTGTGTGTGCTTAAGGCTCCTGAGGCTAAGCTGCAGGCTCTGAGTGTAGCTTTTATAAATCCAATGATGACCTACAGGAAAATCCCCCCATAACACACACACACACACACACACACACACACACACACACGCTATTTCAGAATATGTGTGTAAGTTGAGTTTAAATTGCTGATTGTTTGGGTCCTTTAGTGACTCATTAGGAAACAGGTAGTCGTTGATGTTGTGTGTGTGTGTGTGTGTGTGTGTGTGTGTAACACCAGTGTAAGGAGTCTCCAGTGTCAGTTCTGTGTGACAGTCAGAGTTAAAGCTGGAACATTTTAATGAACCTCACACACACACACACACACAGCATTCATTAGCTAGGTTTGCTTTAGAACAGGATTTGTGACACACCAACACACTCCAAACACATCTCAAACTAATCCCAAATGTATTTCAAACACACTCTAAACAATCTATAAACACACTCCACACTGTAAACACACTGTAAACACACTCCACACTGTAAACACACTCTAAACAATCTATAAACACACTCCACACTGTAAACACACTGTAAACACACTCCACACTGTAAACACACTGTAAACACACTCCACACTGTAAACACACTGTAAACACACACCACACTGTAAACACACTGTAAACACACACCATACTGTAAACACACTGTAAACACACTCCATACTGTAAACACACTGTAAACACACTCCACACTGTAAACACACTGTAAACACACACCACTTTGAGCCTCTGTGTCACTAAAGTGCAACAAAACAGAAGAGCATCAAGTCCCTGATGTTTCCATGTGGCTGATGACTAAAAGCAGTGCAGATCAACTAAACCTCACACACACACACACACCTGTGTATCTAGGGTTACGGTTAGGGTGTGCAGCTGTACTTCCAACTTTAGGGGACGCTACCTCTAAATTCACCCCTGAATCTGCCTCTAAATCTGCCCCCCCGAGTCGCCCCCTTGAGGGCAGCAGCGCAGAAGCATATCGGCCAGTCACACACTCAGTGAGCACAGACAGTTAACACGGCTGGGGAGACGAACGACAAACGGATGGACGGATGGATAGAAAGTGAGCAGAGTGATGGATGGATACTGTGTGTGTGTGTGTGTGTGTGAGTGTGTCAGAGAAGGGAGAGAGACTGTGACTCTTTCAGTCCTCATCAATCAATCACCAAGCAATAACTCAGCAAACGAGGCAGTGTGTGTGTGTGTGTGTGTATAGGGGTGGGTTATAAGGTTGATATATTTGCTTTCAAACAGCCCTTGAAGAATAATCTTCTCCAGAGCAGGACAATAGCTTAAACATGTAAAATAAAGTTATCACCGTGTGTGTGTGTGTGTGTGTGTATGTGTGTGTGTGAAATCAGGGTTGCATGACTCCAGGGTTTCCATTCCTTGCTAGCGTCTTGCTCGCTCTGCAGTCCAATCACTCCTCACTAGCTGACTGCTGGTAGTAAACGAGTGGGCGGAGCCCGCAGGCGATTATTGTTCATCCTCGTTAACATGATGCTAATCAGCTGAGTGAAGTGAACGAGTGAGCAGGAGGGCGTTCCAGATAAACGAGGGTGTTCCCCTTATCACTCTGTCTTAATTATCTGATCTCTCTTGATTAGATTGAAATCTTAAAAGAATTCATTAGCAGCTCTTAGGAGAGTTGTTACATCTGTGTGTGTGTGTGTGTTTGGGTGAGAGAGAGAGAGAGTTGAACTGGTGTCTCAGGGTGTATTCCTGGCTCAGTATTCCCAGGAGCATCTCCAGACCTCCACACTGACCAGGATGAGACACTTACAGAAGATAAAGCGCAGTAACGCTGGAAGCTTGGAGGACACTTGAGTTCGTCCCTCTGGTGGGGAACCGATGAGGAACTTCTGATCAACACAGATTCCAGCTTCAACTCGTTTAACAAGCTCGACTCCCTTGTTCTTAGCTTCTGAAAGCAAAGCTGTGTGTAACTGTTTGTGATGAACAAACACTGCTGAAGAACAGTTCTCAGGCTGCAAGATGATCTGTTTCACATGTACAGACATACAGGAGACCTGGGTTCGTCTGCAGCTTCATCTTCATGTTCCTAAAGCTCTGGTGCAGGAGGAGTGTGTGTGCTGAAGTAGTGGAGAACCAGAAGAACCCTCATATCTGTGTTCAAATCATTGTTTAAGTGCAACCTCAGGCTTCTCAATTGTAATGTTTTCTTGTTAATGTTAGGCGGTTCTAGGCTCAGGAGGTTCTAGGGTCAGTAGTTTGATTTGGGTTTATATCAGAACAGTACTAGAATTCGAGCTCTTGAGCTGTATGTTGGAACTTTAAGGAAAAGTAGCTACAGAAAATCAATTTGAGTTGTTAACTGAAACACTGCTGTTGTGTGTGTGTGTGTGTGTGTGTGTGTGTGTGTGTTAATTTGTCATACATCCTATGATTAGATATCTGCTGCAACGT
>JAQMYL010000001.1:36061030-36072762 GCA_030014365.1 Clarias pachynema | reverse complement strand
GTAACAAAATTGTGGCTAGTAAAAAGGCTGAATGGCGAGTGACTCCGGAAATCCACTAGCCACATTGGCCAGTGAGCCAAAAAGTTAATGTCAAACCCTGATCGGAACTCAAAGCTCGGTACATTCTCTGTGAGTTTCTCACACACATTGGGGCAGCTTAGCGACTGACCCAAGCCACGCCCCCTTTAACTCACACACACACACACACACACACACACACACTCCCTGATATTGGCTAGGAAAGCCGTGCCCCATTGCGCCCCCTACTGCACAGTTTCTTTAGGACTTGTATCTAATATCTATAACTAATGTATAACATTCGCTTTAATGTTTAATCTTAGCTAGTCAGCTTTGCTAACATGAGTTCACCACGATAGTTTGGCCAAAGTGATCAAAGTGTTCACTCGACCAATCAAGTGTACCTTAAGCTCCGCCCCCTCAGTGATGTAGCTCCTGTTAAAGGATCAAAACTAAACTGCTCATTGTAAACAGAATCCCGTTAGCGCTGTGTGTGTGTGTGTGTGTTTAATCTTTATTTCAGGTTTTAGTGGAGAACGGGACAAAGGAAGGACACCAGCTCCTGATGGAGTCGCGAGACGTCTTACTGAAGGTAACGTAGCGCTTTGTCTCACTGTGTCGCCGCGTCCGTCTCAAAACGTCTTTACACACTGATCGTTTCACAAACACACCTGACTGAAATAAAATAAAGAATAAAGTCAATAAACACAATAAAGCATTTTTAAACTGAATCGATTATGATGAAATTAAGTTTGTTTAAAATAACAAAACAATAAAAATGAATCAATCACTGAATTAACCTGAATATTTCTGTGTGTGTGTGTGTGTGTGTGTGTGTGTGTTTCAGAGTGAAGATAAGGTGATGGGTGATGTTCGGAGGCCGGTGGTGTTCGCTCCGGTACGTTCTGTCTAACACACACACACACATCATGTTTCACTACACACCAACACGTTTAATATGTTTAAAGTGATTAACTCTGTGTGTGTGTGTGCAGTGTACTCATCATCAGCCGTGTCCCAAATTACTGAAGGAGCCAGTCACCCCCTGTAACTTCCTGCAGCCGTATTACCCACTTCCTGTGTCCGGGGTGAGTCTCAGCACCTCTGCCACTTTAAACATTAATTACATGTGTGTTGTGTTTATATATATATATATATATGTGTGTGTGTGTGTGTGTGTGTGTGTGTGTGTGTGTGTGTGCGCAGACGAGCGAGCCTGTGCAGGAGAAGTTGAGTTTCCTGGTGGTGTCGCGGGCGGGGCTGCAGGTCCCCGAGGCGCTGCAGGAGAGCAGGGTGGTGTCTCCGGTGCGCAGGCGAGCGAGACATGTGCAGTGTGAGATCTGCTGCTCCGACGGGGAACTGCGTCAGCTCGCCATCACCGCAAGGCATCATGGAAGGTACGGAGCAGAGCATGGAGCACACGCCCTAGAGTGCTAATTACAATTCACACCAACAACTCACGCAGAGTTTGGGACGGAACACACACACACACACACACATTTCTGCTGGTGTGAAAGATTTAAATGAATAAGTGATGTGTGTTTACAGAGACGTGTACCGCTGCGCGCGGAGCAGTGACTGGGGCGACCGACTGCCGAGCATACACATAGAGGAGTGAAACACACACACACACACACAGTTCTGCTGAAAAACTCCTGAGATCCACCGGACAGTTCTCCTGGTTCCTGATGGTCTGTAGTGGGAGTGACAGAAGGTTCTTGTGGAATCCCTACAGGAGAAACCTGTGCCATTACTTTTTCACACCGGGTCTCTGAAAAGCATCCATGTTTGTGAATTACCCAGAATGCTTTGCTGCACTGAACACACAATAAAACCTGCAGTATTTCCCCAGAGTTTGTTTTTATCGCCACACGTACAGAACTTCACTGCTTGACTTTAGCTCGCTAGTTAGCATGCTAGTTGTGGTAGCTAATGGATTAGTTCATACATTTACACAAAAACACAAGTGAGAATATCCACACACACACACACACTGTATGACAGAAACGTCTGATGCTCATTTACTTTATTCACACGTTAGCGAGTTGACGTAACCAGATCTCGTTCCCGCTGAGTACACACTCCCGCTACATCATACACTCTGCTAGCATATTAGCAAACAACTTGGTTAACAATCAGGTCAACATGCTAACAGGTTAGCGATTCAGATAGCAGAAACAGTTCACGTATTTACGGCGAGCGTGAGAGAATCTGCAGCAGCGCCGAGGTTAGATCCGGATACTGGAACCGAAATCCCGACTCCAGCGCTCTCTGTGGGACGACCCTCGCGCCCTGGGTCAGGATCGCGGCCCTCTCTGGGCCCAGGGCGGCTCTCAGGAGGAACTCGGGGACGGGAAGCGGCGTGGGGCGTCTCAGAGCTCGGCCCAGCTCCCGCGTGAACTCGCGGTTGGTGTTCAGAGCCGGAGCGACTCCGTTAAACACCACCGGCCGAGGGGACGCCGGGACGCGGGACGGATCGAGAGAGTGAGCGATGATCCCGGCTAAATCTGACAAGTGGATCCAAGGAAAGGGCTGCGACCCCGAACCCAAAGTTCCTCCTAAACCCAGCCAGAACGGAGGGAGCATCTGCTGTATGGCCCCGCCCCCACGACCCAGGACCACTCCTGAGGGGACGACACAACACACAGGGTGTAAACGGGGAAGGGGAGGGGAGGGGAGGGAAGGGGGTGGGGGGTCACTACGGGCGACACGGGGGTGGGATGGCGAGGGGGGGGGGTGGTTGGGGGGCGGTCGGTATGGGTCACCTGATCTGATGACGACCTGTCTGGTGTTTTCTGTGGCGTTTCCTGGAAGACGTCCCACTTCCTCCCACTCCTTCACCAACTGAGACCAAAGGTCAAAGGTCGTCCACTTACTGTCCTCTGTGTACTGAGTCTCTCCATTTGGTCTGTAACATGCTGAGAAACACACACACACACACACGCACAAACATTCATTTAATTCTTGTTTCACTGACAGACAGAGAGAGACAGACAGACAGACAGACTGAGAGACAGACAGACCGAGAGACAGACAGACCGAGAGAGACAGACTAAGAGAGAGGCAGACAGACAGACTGAGAGAGAGACAGACCGACAGAGAGAGAGACAGACAGAGACAGACAGACAGAGAGAGAGACAGACCAAGAGACAGACAAACAGACCGAGAGACAGACTGAGAGAGAGAGTGAGACAGACCAAGAGACAGACAGACAGACCGAGAGACAGACAGGAGGACAGACAGACGGACCGAGAGACAGACAGACGGGCCGAGAGACAGACAGACAGACGAACAGGAGGACAGACAGACGGACAGACCGAGAGACAGACAGACGGACAGACCGAGAGACAGACAGACGGACAGACCGAGAGACAGACAGACGGACAGACAGACCGACCGAGGCCGGTGATCAGGACCCAGGACTGAGGAGGAGTGTGTGAGGAGGTGATACAGTGTGTTAAGCTCCTGGTGGTGTTTATTCGACTGTTAAACACATCAGCTCTGTAACTCTCGCTCCATCTGCACAAGACACACACACACACACACAAGGGTTACTCAGCAGTTGATACAATCATCTGATAACTTTAATTGTGTGTGTGTGTGTGTGTTCAGACCGTCTCAGTGGGTTTAAGATGTTTTCTCCAGCGAGATTCACCACAGCGTCACACACAGGGAGACCAGCTGACTCCAGATCAGCCTGAAAAACCACACACACACTCTTTGTGAAACGTATATTAAGAGTTTATAAAGTAACAACCTGAAACACAGAACCTGAACGTGTTGATGTTTGGAGCTGAGAGACGGGGTGTGTGTGTGTGTGTGTGTGTGTGTGTGTGGACAGTCTTATTCACTGACCCAGGTGATCTGACCCGCGCCAGGCTGCCGTGATATGACCGTGACCTCATGACCTTTGACCTTTAGGAGTCTGGTGAGTTCACGGCCAATAAACCCAGACCCTCCGCCTGAGAGAAAACACACAGACACACAGTGTGTTCACCAGACCAGAGATGACGACGATGCGTGCAAACACACACACACACATATAAACACACACACAGGCAGTTACTTTCAGTATTAAACACAGCTCTGATTTCTACTGGATATTTTGGACCATGTGGCATTTAAATGATTTCTCATTACACACAATCAGGAGATTTTCCTGACACTGTGTGTGTGTGTGTGTGTGTGTGTGTGTGTGGTTTAATCAGTAATGTGCAGGACCGCTCCTCACCTAGTGCAGCTCAGTCTCACTAGTTGTTGTCTTTGCTTGATTCAGGAGAATAAACTGACCACTGAGAAACAGTGACCTCTCTTGGCCAGGTTGTGTATAACACACACACACCTGAGAAATGACACCTTTTATACTGTTTATTAATATTAGCTTATTAAAGTCACATTCGAGAAGGAGCACTGTACAGCATTTTTTTCATTATAACATTTGATATTTGAAACCTAAATGTTTTTATTCTGTATAAAATATCGACTTCAGGCCCTGACTGTGAGGATATATTGAGGTGTCTGACCCTGCGGTCCACCAGGGGGCGCTGTCGGCTGAGCGGAAGTGAAATTAACAGCCAATCCTCGCGCAGGGGGCGGGATCTGCCGCAGTGCGGGTAGGAAACTAAATGCGGTGTGTAGAATCGGCTCTGTAGCGCAGTGTGTGTGAGAGAGAGAGAGAGAGAGAGTTAATACGCGCTCATTACCCTTCGTGACCCTGACACACAGCAGAACGATGTGGTGTTCAATCCGCTACCGGTGACTTTAAACCCGGATCTCTCTCTCTCTCTGTGTGTGTGTGTGTGTGTGTGTGTTCATGCTGATGAAACTCACCGATCAGCACCCGCATTCCGGCAGAGGAACTGATCCTCCTCACTGTGTGCTGGAGGAGGTCCGAGGGTTGAAACCTAATGAACCTACTGAGGATCCGTAAGCTCTGTGACGTGGCATGTCACGTGACCGTACACCACCGGAGCCGCCATGTTGATGAGGGAAAAAACCTTCAACACCGAGTTCAAAATATTAAAAATCTGCTTATATAACCGCATTTGAGCCTCAAACTGAACACGGAAAAGTTTCTCGATTTGGCAGAAATTTACAAGTATTTATTTATTTACATGCATAAGTGGAGAATAAAGTCATTTCAGTAGTAAATGTTTGTGGATTAAAGCAGCGTTGTGGACGTGTCCGAGTCAGAGCCGTACACACACTTTAACATGAAACTTCAAAATAGTAATTATGAATAAAGGAACGATAAAATGATTAAATCAGTGATTATTGCTCATTTCCTCTCTCCTTGTAGTTTTCCTCATGTTTGTTTTCTTCATCTTTGTGCTTTTTGACGCTTAACGTTGGACTTCACTGTAGTTTATTAGTAAAAGTTGAGTCGGTGCGGCCTCAGTATCTCTCACTAACACAATCACGTGTCTCCTGTCAGCAGCGTGACCATGTGACTGGTCTCAGCCAATAGGAAAGTGTCTGTGAGGACAATAACGCAGACAGAATGATGAGGCAGAGATGAACTTTTATTCAGTCTTTAATATACAGGAACATTTCCGCTGTGCTTGTGTTTATTTAAGGTGTTTCTCCTGGTGTTCGACTCTAACCCTCACCTCAACACCTCAAAAACAGAGTTTCACACTAAAAGTATTAAATATACAGTTTCTATATAAATCTAAACCCCAGACTGTGGCTGGAGTCAGAACCACTTCAGACCATAAGAGCTGAAAACAGACTCAGTAGCGCCACCCAGAGGTCTTACTGAAGAGCGGCGTTGAAGCTCAGCTCTGATCTTCACCATCAGGAACTGACTCCGCCTAAAACACAGTTAATCCATAAATGGGCAAATGGGTGGAGCAAACAGGACCTGGCTGTTGATTGTAATATGCCTCCCTAGCTCAGTTACTTATGTGTAACGTTATGGCATAATATAATTTTATTATTAATATAATACAATAAATGAGTTATTTAAAAAATCACTCTTGTCTCTAGCCATGGAGACCAAAACCGTTGTTTGTACAGACTGTAAATGTTTATTTCTGTTGTATTGTTGGGCATTTGAGCGTGGGGCTCTATGGGGATCGACTCGCTAATGGTCGTTTGAGGAACCGCGCGCTTTGGCACCTCTACATTAGCTTCAAGGTCACCGCTTGCTTCAGACTCGGTGCAAAGGAGAGAAGCAGAACAAAAACAAACAGGTGGTTGATAAGTGTGATTTTGGGCGGATCTAACAGGACTGGGTCCTAATTGGCCAGCTGGGACTTATAGGGCTGTGTCCTGTGTCAATTTTTTTTTCAGATTTTCCGATTGAACCAGAAATAGGCTGCAGTATTTCCTGTATACGTAGATGTAGATGACGTCTGTGTGTAACGCTGTCAGTCAGATATCAGTCGGTTAGACCTGGTCTTCCCTGTTTGCATGCGAGTCACAGTTCTTCAGGCCGAGCATTGCCGCTCCTGCTCTGCTTATTTTACGGTGAATTTGGAGCGTTCCGTTGGTGATCTCAAGCGCCGTTCCCTCAAACAACCGAGCCATGAAGGACATACCGTCTGCGCGTATGTACGAGCGCCCTGCTAGCGCATACAGCACCGGGTTAGCACAGCTGCTAATGAAGGCCAGAGAAGAGGCAGCGGCTCGACAAGAGTGTGAGAAGTTGTTCAACCTGTGTGAAGAAAACAAGCCCGGGGATTACGCCGTCAGTAATGTGACTTAACATTAGCATCAGTAATGTAATGAGGTTACAGGATACGTACGTTTGGAGTTGGGAATGCGCTGGTGCACACGCAGACACCACCTGGGAGGAAATACGGAATAATTCAGGATTTCTGTATTTAACATACAACAGCATGGTCTTTTTTTTGTGTTGTGATCATTAGTGACGGTTGTACTGTAGAGCCGCTACACCAGCCGTGTGGGTACAGTTATGGGGTAGACCACTCTGAGAATCCCATCAGCCTGTTAGTGAAGGTTATTAACGGTGTCTGTGTAAGATTGTTAGTGATGATAAAGTCAAAAGTCAAAGTCAACTTTATTGTCAATTCTGCTAAATGTACAGTACAGTACATACATATAGAGAATCGAAATTACGTTTCTCTCAATCCTCGTTACAAATAACACCAAAAAAAAAACTTAACACAAACTTAAAGAACAACAGAGGTAAGATAACTGAGTAACTGTCCTGCAGAAGGGACAGTTAACATCACGGAATCACATGGTGCAAAACAGAACAGTGCAATAAGAATAATGCAAGTGTGCTTATTTTAGTTGTTTAGTTGTGATAAGGGTTTAATGTTGAATATCTTCTCATCACACAACCGTGCTGATGCTCCAGGTGATGTGCTGATAAAAGCCAGTGTGGATGTTCCTCACCTGCATGATGTTGATGATGTGGTATGGGATCCAGAACACAGCGAAGATGATGATGATGGAGAGGATGAGCTTCTCACTGCGCACTCTTCTCTTAAACCGTGTCTGTCGCAGGCGACGGAGGATACACACATAACTGCTGACGATGATTGCGTACGGGAGCAGGAACCCCACCACCGTCTCCATGCAGAAGTGGATCACCACCTGTTTGTGGGAAAACGACATTTAATTCATCACTCATTTCCTGTTTAAAGTCAGTACTGTAGTATGTACTGTCTTAAATAATTCTTTTGATTGTGTAAAGCTGCTTTGCGACAATGACAATTGTTAAAAGAACTATACAAATAAAATTGAATTGAATAGTATGTAGCAATAATACTATGAGCAGTGCTAGTAGTAGTGTGCAGTACTATAGTGAGTAATGTTGTTTGGTATGGTGTATAGTGTGCAGCGTGATTGACGTGTAGACAGTGTGTATACAGTGAGATGTACGTACATATTTGGGATCCGTGTGCTTGTGAGAGCACAGCATCTGGCTGCAGAGCTTCTCTTCCACGTCCCTGAATATGAAAGCAGGGATGGCGAGCGTGAAGACCAGCACCCAGAGCATGGTGAGGACGCTCAGCATGTTCCTCCTGCGTGTGAAGAGTTGAGCACCTTGTGGTCGCAGCACGGTCACCAGCCGGTGCACACTCATGAGTGTGATGAGCATGATGGAGGCGTACATGTTGGTGTTGCACAGGTAGAAGAGCAACTTGCACATGAAGCGTCCAAACACCCACGACTGCTTGGCCAGGTACACGATGAAGAAGACAGTGAGGCACATGATGGAGCCGTCGGCACACGCCAGGTTCAGGATAATCAGCGTGGTGACTGAGCGCTGACGGGCACGCGCCAGGATGCTCCATATGATGAAGAGGTTTCCTGGGACACCCAGGAGGAAGACGATGGCAAGGACGAAGGCACCGATAAAGAAAGAGACTGTGGAGTCTGATGGGATTTTATCAGAAGGCGAAGAGCTTGTGGAATTCAGAGTCAGTGGAGATACCTGTGGAGAAAAGAAGCAAAGCGCGCATGGTTTAACCTCATTCATACTTCATCAGGTACCTCACTCAATCAATCATCTTCTATACCACTTCATCCTGTATACAGGGTTGTGGGGTGGAGCCTATCCCGGGAGACTTACTGTAGGGCACAAGGCGGTGTACACCAGGGACGAGGTTCCAATCCATCGCAGGGCACACACACATGCACACACACTCACACGCTCATTCCAGGAACCATCTGCAAGGCCAAAAACATCCCTTATTTGCCTCCAGGACATCACCTGACCATCAAAGACAAACCGCAGACTAAAGAACATTTAGACCTCTTTGAATACATTTCATGTATTGAATTTTATAGGATCAGAGCCCTGATGTCCTCCTTCCATCCCACACACACACACACAAATACACACACTGGGTTCCTTCACATTTTTGGCAGGTTTGAAAGTAAAAAAAACACTTTTATTTGCTCCTGAATAATTATCTTCAATTACGGACATTATGTCCTGAGCAGTTAGACGATGTGTGTGTGTGTGTGTGTGTGTGTGTGAGAGAGTATTTAGGTGGGGAATCATTGATGCTTGGCGAGTCAGAACCTGCCGTTCCTCCACACTGAGCTCATTTCCTCCTGACTGAGTGACTGTGTGGAACTTAGCAGTGAGAAGAAAACACACCTGCGAGAGAACGGTTCCAGGAACCCGCATGAACATCAAAATCCATGGATGATCGTGTGATCTTGTAAAATGGTGTAAAATTTGCTTCTGTCCTCCACACATTCTCCTGTATACTTTAAGTCATCTCTCGGTCACTTACAGCTCCATATACAGCGTCAATCCCATGTATTCCATGGTCATTTTTTAACAGAACCCGAGGCTGCACCTGGCCACAGGTATGGAGGGGCGATCGCGTAAAAGTTACCCCTAGAGCATCTGACATAAACGTGCTAGTGAGGCATGATTACCTGAACCACAATTATCTGATACTCCTGTGTGTCAGATGATGCCCAGTGATGCCCCTAGAGCCAATCTCCAGTTGAGCTAATGTTTTACAAGAAGAAGAAGCCACACACACACACACTACATTGAATTTGAAAACGCCAATAAGCCTAATCTGCATGAGACTTTCTTTGGACTGTGGGAGGAAAACGCAGTACAAGGATGAGAACATGCAAACTCCACACACACACACCGACCCCGAGGAGGGAATCGGACATTGGACCCTGGAGGTGCGAGGCCACAGTGCTAACCACTACTACACCGTGCCATCAGTGTAGAACAAACTACCTCATCATCACTGTAGGTAGGCATAAAGTACATCTCGCCAGGACATTTATGCCATATAAAACCTCACAACTGCCTGAATTACTACCACCCAAATCACAACCACCTGAACTACAATTACATGAACCCCAAGCACCTGTACTCCAACCACCCAAATACCTGAACCACAATTATCTGATCTATAACCACCCAAACCCCAACCACCTGAACTATAACCACCCAAACCCCAACCACCTGAGCCCAGAAACCTGAACTACATTCAGCCAAATCCCAAATGCTTAAACTACAACCTTCTGAACTACATCAACCTGAACCCCAACCACCCAAACCCCCCCAAAAATTAACTACCAGCCAAAACTCCAACCACCAGAACCCCAACCAAGTGAGCTACAACCACCCAAATTCCAACTACCTGAATCCCTAAAACATTTTTAACCAGTGCAGCTACTAATCTGTCTGTAATTGTCTGTGTGTGATAATTAATAATCATTCCTATTATACTGTCGGTGAGATTATGTAATTTATTTACACTAATAGTTTCACTGTTGAAACAAACTCATACACGTGATTTGAAAACACACCGGAGATACAGAGTTATGAAGGAATGGACAGAGGACGATAAATAACCCGAATACTCACACATGTGTGTGGATCAGACAATCCACTGTGGTCCTGGAGCAATGACATTTCGTTCTAATCTCCACACGCTGATATCGAAGAAAGAAGTAAAATCCCACTTGATGGAAAGTCCTTCAACAGGAAAACCAAGATAAAATCTGTTTCAGGAAAAATGTCTCACATTTTCATCTTCTCTATTTAGCTGCCTTACCTTCTGACATCTCTCTCTCTTACTGTCACTTCTTGTATCTATCTGTTCCCTCTAGTCTAAAGAAGCTTCTCTCCGGTTTGTCTTCTTGCTCTTATTTAGAGAAAGGGTTTATATCGCACAGGCCACGACATGCCCAGAGAGAGAGAGAGAAATAGAAAACTATTATAAACTTTCCTTAAAACTTCCCTTAAAAATGACATTTACATTTTGAATGCTAATAATAAATTGTATTATCTTCGTTGTGGTTTAATGATTTTATAATGTTATTCACAGTTTCTTATAAACTTCCTTTTTTTGTGAAATAGAAATAAACAGTTAAACTCAGGATGAATGAGCAGAAAAAGTGTTGTGCCAAAAAAGTGCTGGGCGCAGAAGAAGGGCCAATCACTAGAGAGAGAGAATTAATGAGGGCAGGAAACACGTTCCAAATAAGAAAAGTGGAAATCAAGAAGGATCTAAGTGGACCAACGGTTTAGTATACTTTATTGGGATTTTGTTTTTATTCTGGAGCTAAATCTTGAGTTCCGGTGGTTAATTAAAATATTCTCTCAACGAATATCTCACCTCAAACCATGATCACATGACCCTGCTTTGGAAATGAACCCTCTGACTGCTCTAACCACTGAGCATCACTTAATATTTACTGCCATACATTCAATTCAATTTTATTTGTATAGCGCATTTTACAAATGGTCATTGTTGCAAAGCAGCTTTACAGAATCAAAAGAAAATTATGTAAATGTATATGAAATGTGAGGAAATGTATATGAATCAAAATTATTAAATTGTCCCTGTTGAGCAGGTGAGGGTGACTGAGGTGCTGAGGGGAAAAACTCCCTGCTTCAGCTGAGGCCAGGACTGTCATCAGTCACCACACTCAGGCCTCCATGTGACCAGGACACGTCAGAAAGGTCCAGAGGGCAGATGGGGTCTGGAACACTGGCAGCTCAGGAGCATATAGTGAGAGAGAGAGAGAGAGAGAGAGAGAGAGAAGAGGAGAAGAGAAGAGAGAGAGAAGGGGAGAGCAGAAGAGTAGGAGAGATAACAGTTAGGTCTGGTCAGGGTCACACAGTGTATAAAGTGAATGTATATTTAGTGTAGAGTGCAAGCAGAGACTCCAGCAGGACTAACTATGACATCATAACTAAAAGGGAGGAGCCAGAAGGAAACACAGACATGAGGGGGAACTGAGATGTA
>JAQMYL010000001.1:35803576-35816145 GCA_030014365.1 Clarias pachynema | reverse complement strand
TGCATCATCTACACTGGTCAAAAGTCAGACTTTCTAAGATTAAAACTGATATAGACACCACATGTGACAGATGCAGGAAGGCTCCTGCAACTCTGCTGCATATGTTCTGGACTTGTCCAAGACTCATTTTTTTTTTTAGACTTTTTCTGGAATATTTGGAGAGAAAGTAGAGCCAACTCCATTTATTGCACAGTTTGGTGTGTCCCCAGAAAACACTAGTTTTAACCAAAAGAAAATTTAAATATTGACCTTCTGCTCGCTTTTGGCTATGAGATTAATTTTGACTAAATGGAAAGACCCTGATCCACCAACATTTAGCCACTGGATAAGGGAAGTGATGTACTGCCTTAAACTGGAGAACATTAGGTATACAGTTAGAGGGTCTACTGGCACATTTTATAATATTTGGCAGTCTTTCTTAACCATTGCTGAGGGCCTGAACGCAGATAATATTGTACTGTAAAGGAAGAGTGTGGGGAAGATTACTTATTATTATTATTTTATTTAAATTTTTTATGGACATCTGATTGGTATGGCATCCTTGTGTTTGTCTGGTGTTGGGGGGGTGGGGGGGTTTGGATTGTTGTTCTCTTTTGTTGTGTTTTCTCTGTATAGTTTGAAAATAAATAAAAAAACTTTGATCAAAAAAAGGTCCTTTAATGTATTTAACGTAAATATATAATTAAAGGCGCGAGTTCTGACCAACGTAGAGACAAAAACTTACTTTTATTTATTTAGATGAAGCTGAATATGTAGAGATGTGGCTAAGATATTTTGTTGTTCTTATTTGAGTATTAAAAGCGTATTAAAGACTGCAGCAAAATTAAACCACTCAGTTTAACTAGAGTCATGATGCTAACATCACATGCTAACTTGCAAAAAGACTAATTTATACAGGAGAGAAAGTGTTGTAGTTCAACCCTTATTTGTACAGACATGTTGCATAAACAATGCCTGTTCTAAGGGAACTTCCCAAAAAAAACGGCTGTGAATAAAGAGCAAGTTTCAAAACTTCCTGTTTTTGCACCTGATCTCTAAAATGAGAACAGGAAGCAGAGCAGAAGCTGAAAACATCAGTGCTCACATCACGCTGTAACGCTCTGTCGGAGCCGTAGCGCCCCTCGTAGTGTTTCTCTCCGGACACCATGAGCGACTCTGTGGAGAAAAGCTCAGACCCTCCTGCGCAGACAGAAACCCCTGGAGCAGATGGACGGCTGAACATCTCTCTTCAGGAGCGTCTGGAAGACGAGAGTGTGATCTTTAATGACTCAAGTCTCTCAGAGCAGATCCACGCTGCGCTCCAGGGTCTTCGTCTGGAGCAATGCCTTACCGACGTCGTCCTCAGTGTCCAGGATGAGAAGTTCTCCTGCCACAGAGCCGTCCTCGCCGCCACCAGTCTGTACTTCAGGTGAGTCAGCTGCTCCTTCAGAAGAGACAAAACAGTTCTCCTGGAGTTTCTCATCTTGTGAACACAGTTAGCACGAATGTTTCTCGCATGTAAGGCACTTGTTTACGTGTGTAACAGGGTCACAGTTACATGTGAGAGGGAGAGAAGTGTGTGAAGCGTGTCCCTGTCTCTCAGTCTCCCCGCTCTCCCCTAATAAATCACCACGGCTCAGTCTGATCTAAATGGGCGTGGTGAGTTACGGAGGTTTTCTAACTTTCAGAGCGATGTTCTGTACGGACCTGCGGGAGAAACACGAGCAGTGTGTGAACATTAAGGGAATCGATGCGGAGGACATGAAGACGCTGCTGGACTACACTTACACCAGCAAAGTCCACATCACCAAGGACAACGTGCAGAAAACTCTGGAGGCAGCCAGTCTCTTCCAGGTGTGTGATTATCATAGCGGGAGTCTGATCATAACACAGTGTGTGAAATTACTGTGTTTTTGTTTATAATAGTGTGTTATCATTTTAGATTATGTGACAATAGTGTAGTTGCTGTATTTGTATATATAGTGCATGTCACTATAACTTGTGTGTGATTACTATGGTTACTATAGTATTATTAAAGTATTATTATTACAGTCTTACTCTTAGCGTGTGATTATTATATTGTGTGTGATTATTATACATGATTAGCATATGGGTAATTATTATGCAAATTGTGATTATTATATTTTGTGTTTTTTAAACATGATTATTAGCATGTAAGAATATATATGCAATGTGATTATTATATTTTGTGTTTATTATATAATGTGATTATTAACATGTGTGCGATTATATAGTGTGATTATTATATTGTGTGGGAATATTTAAATTATGTGCCATTATTATAGTGTGATTAATATATTTTGTGTTTATTATATACCGTGATTATTAGCATGATTATTATACAGTGATATTTGTGTGATTATATAACGTGATTGTTAGCATGTGACTGTTATACTTTGTGATTATTATATAGACTGCGATTATTATACGTGATTACTAGCATGTGTGATTATTACCGTGTGATTATTTGTGTGTATGTGATAGTGTTTCCCAGTCCAGCCATCGACTCTTTTCTCTGTCTTTATTTACTCATTTTCATTCTTTAAATTTTTCCCTCTCTGTCAATCATACATATTTCAATCTATTATCAAATATGGAGTGAAACCCACTCTCATTGGTTGACTGCAGTTCCCGCGGGTGATGGACGTCTGCGCTCGTTTCCTAGCTGAGTCGCTCCACCCAGAGAACTGTGTCGGGGTTCTGCGTCTGGCCGACACACACTCGCTGGTGGAGCTGAAGGCCCGCGTGCACGAGTACATCGTGCAGAACTTCGAGCGTGTGGTGGAGCACGATGAGGTGCTGGAGCTGCCGCTAGACGTGCTGCTGGAGCTCCTGCGGAGAGACGAGCTGGCCGTGAGCGACGAGGAATGTGTGTACGAGGTGGCTATGCGCTGGGTGAAGGAGCATCACGCTGAGCGTCTGCATTCGCTTTCCAGGGTTCTCGCTCACGTCAGACTCCCGCTGCTAGACCCTTGCTACTTCCTAGACAAGGTGGAGTGTGACGCAATGATCCGCTCCTGCACCGAGGTTTTCCCGCTTCTACAGGAGACTCGGGCTTATCACCTATCAGGGAGCGAGGTGGGCTTTTCTCTCCGTCTCTCACACACACACACACACACACACACACACAGTATACAGATACACTGGAGGCATCATTGCCATGTGTGTACAGGTGATCTCAGAGCGCACTAAGCCCCGTCTCCACCAGTACCAGTCGGAGGTGTTTGTGATCATTGGTGGCTGCACTAAAGACGAGAGGTTTGTCTCGGAGGTGACGTGTCTGGACCCCCTGCGGCGGAGTCGTCTGGAGGTGGCCAAACTGCCTGGCACCGACACGGAGGCCGAGAGCGACACCAGGAAGTGGGTGGAGTTCGCCTGCATCACCTTCCGGAATGAAGTCTACCTCTCAGGTGAGAGAACAGCAAGGGGCCACCGCGCTCCAATAAAAACCCACTCAGTGTGTATAAATGTGACGCAGATGGAGGGAGGGCTCACAGTTTGTCCCATTGTGTGTCAGGTGGAAAAGAGACGCAGCACGACGTGTGGAAGTACAACGCATGTCTGAACAAGTGGATCCAGGTGGAGTACCTGACCACGGGACGCTGGAGGCACAAGATGGCCGTGTCGGGGGGGAAGGTTTACGTGATGGGCGGGTTCGATGGTGTTCAGAGACTCAGCAGCGTGGAGGTGTACGACCCCTTCCACAACAGCTGGGCACAGGTGAGTCGGAGGATTTTACGGCCAAATCGTAACAGCGTCACCCTTTGGCTCTGCACGCTGTTACAGTCAGTTTGCGTTAAAGAGACATGCTTAAGGTCATCTAGAGGGCAGTGAGTGAATTAAAGTGTTTATGGTGTAATTCTCACCCCGATGTTTCGGCTCTTCTGCCCCTCAGGCTGCTCCGCTGCTGCTCGCCGTAAGCTCGTTTTCCGCAGCGAGTCACGACAGCGCCATCTTTGTCATCGGTGGCGGACCAAACGGGAAACTGGCCACCAACAGCCTGCAGTGTTTTGAAGCAGCGGCGAATAAATGGACGTTAAAAAGCCCGATGCCCATCGAGGCGAAATGCACCAATGCCGTGGCCTTCAGAGACGCCATCTACGTTGTGGGTGAGCCAACCTCAGCGCCTTCACTTCCTGTCTTTACTTCAGTATCACACATCCCTCCATCTTTCCATTCTCTCCCCCGGTCTGTCTCTCCATCTACCGCTTTACTTACGTCTCTCTCACTCTCTTCCTGTGCGCGCGTGTATAGGCGGGGCGATGAAGGCGTTGTTCAGCTATAGTCCGAGCGTGGACGTGTGGACACTGGTCACCCAGCTGGGTGGAGAGCGGGCGAGTTGCGGGCTTTCCGCGTGCTGTAATAAACTCTTCATCACCGGCGGGAGGGACGACAAGAACGCAGTCATCGCCACGGTTCTGTGCTGGGACCCAGACAAGAACACGCTGACAGAGGAGTGTGTGCTGCCCCGCGGCGTCTCCCACCACGGCAGCGTGACGCTCAGGAAGTCCTACACACACATCCGCAGAATCGCACCCACACACACCGAGTGACATTATCAGCACGTTTACACGCAAGAACCGACAGAGACGGGACACACTGCACAAGTCTGACTCAATGAAAAACTTTTATTACAGAAAAAGTGTAAAAACATTCAAACTTAATGCACTTACTGTAAAAATGAGGGTGTGTGTGAGTCAGAGCACAGAAATCCAGCTGTGCCCCATCACACACACACACACACACACACACACACACACACACACACACACACACACACACTCTCTCTCTCACTTTTCCCTGATACACTTACGTGCATTAAAGTCTGACAGAACATGAAAAGGTTTTTCAGCTCTTCAGTGTAAAGCTCAGTAGTGAATAAGCCCCACCCCCTGCTTTCCCAGCATGCCGAGTGACAGGAAGTCTCCACTTTTCTCTGATCCCAAAATGAACACTGTAGCTCCGTCCACCAGAAATCACGTCTCAGGGCTAAAAGGATTGTGATTGGCCAAGTACAACAAATGGAAATGCATGGGAGGCGGAGCCACGTATTTGGTGCACAAGACTAGTGTAGCAGTGTGTGTGTGTGTGTGTGTGTGTGTGTTCAGTTATTACAACGCGTCATCTATAGCTATGAGTTAGGCACTAAGTGAAATGCTGGCCACAAATGCCTATGAGGTGGATAAATGATGAGCTAGCATCTGTCAGGATGTAAGGACTAGCATGCACAGTCGTCATGGTGATATTTAGACTAAGATTCGAGCCAATCAAATCTGTTTTTTTTCCTGTCTAAGCCCCGCCTCCCCTACATTTTTACCAGTTTCCTGACGTAACCAATCCGAATCCTTCTGGTCTCAAGAGTCCATGAGAGACAGGAAGTTCACCTGCGGTGCCGAGAATGTGCGGAATGTGTCCTGCTCTCGTGTTTGCGCCCGCGATCACGTGATTCCCCGCGATCACGTGACCGCTCCTGCTCTCTCCTCTCCCAGCGCTCGTACTTGTATTTCTCGTCGTCGCGGCGACGACCCCGTGAGACGCTACGGGAGTGAGAGCGCCTCCGCCTGCCTTCGTGACGACTCAGGTGCTGCGGTGACTTCTGATTTCGGCGTTGCCGTGGCGACGGGCTGCGACTGCTGGGAGAGCTGTAGGATCCTGAGCGACTCCGGCTGAGAGGGAAAAAAAATTAATAACTGGCAGTAACCACGCCCACTATCACATCTCCATGGTTACGGACTCACCGTGTGTGGGGAGAGGGGGATGTGGAGTGCCCCCTGGGGGCAGCATGACCGTTCTGCACAACTCTCTCATTTTCCTGCGTTTTCACACTGTGTAGGGTAGAAAAAAAAAAACCAGACACAAATGTGATTAACATCTTTGTAGCAAAACCTAATCCTGGTCACACACTCTCTCACACACTCACCTGGTGATGGGACTTTTGTAGCTCAGATGTTCCTTTTTCTCCTCTTTCACTTGTTTCCCGTTTTCTTCCGTCTTCACCTCCCTCGGAGAACCTGAGCACAGGAGTGTGTGATTATTACCTAATACACACACACAGACACGCACAGACACACCAAGACACACTGAGACATACCAGGTTTAGACATAGGAGAGAAGGTGTTGGTGTGATTGAGCGCTGGAGTCAGGCTGGAGTTCACACTCCTCATCTTCAGCTTCTCCTCCTCCAGACACATCCTCCTTTTCTCCACCTCCTTCTCCAACTGAGTAATGTCCGGCTGGCACACACACACACGTACACACTATTACATTAATAATCCAGGGTTTCTGCACAGGGAGAGATTATATTTCCCCATGTGCGAGTGTGTGTGTGCGAGTGTGTGTGTGCGAGTGTGTGTGTGTGCGAGTGTGTGTGTGTGTGAGTGAGTGTATGAGTGAGTGAGTGTATGAGTGAGTGAGTGTATGAGTGAGTGTGTGAGTGAGTGTGTGAGTGAGTGTGTGAGTGAGTGTGTGAGTGAGTGTGTGAGTGAGTGTTCTGCATGGTGCTGTACTGTATGATGTTGGGGAACAGCAGAACATCTGGAACTGCTGTGTGTGTTCACACACACCAGTGACAAAGCAGCAGAGCGTTCACTTCCTGCTCCCCCACTATTACTAAACACAAAACCCCCCAAAACGACTGATGTGGAAAAGTATTTACACCCCTTGCGCAGTCAGCATAAACACACACTTTTCCCAGGAATGAACACTGCTGCGCTATAAACACTGCCTAGCATTAAAGTCTGAATAAAAGGGGGCGTGGTCATTCAGATCACTGCTAAACCCCACCCCTTGTGAATAATTAATTGATGATGACACATCGTGATCTACCTTCCTCCTGGAGTAGAGCTTCAGTGTGCTGACGCAGATTTCCCTGATGTCAGACTCCGACGCTCCGAACAGGAGGAACCAGTGCGGCCTGGTGGGGAGAGGAATCTGACACACACACGCGCACACACACACACACACACACACACACACACACACACACAAACACAGTTGATACACAGACATTTCTGTACTGGACGATGTTAAATGTAACGGCAGGGGGAGGAGTTTGTTAACAGGAAGTAGTGGTGTGCGTGTGTGTGTGTGCATGTGTGTGCGCATGCGCTCACCTGCAGGGCGCGAGCAGCCAGGTAGATGCAGGCACACGCGATGGTCTCGGGTTCAAACCTCACAAACACATCGGTCCTGAGCGCATCGTTCATGTAGTTCCTGTGAAACACACACACACACACCTGAGCCTCACAGAACGCTGTAATCGTCTCTACTTGACCTCACAATCAGTCACTCCACGTGCCATGGTGAGATGTGTGCGAGACTAACGTGGCGCTCTGTCAGAACCTCAGTGAGGTGTTTATACAGGTGTAACGAGACAGAACTCCACCCACCATGCTGTCTGCACCAGGACCTGGTTCTTCTCACACTCCAATACCTGCAGGTACATCACGATCATCTACACACACACACAGAAGAAAGTCCATCAGCAGGTGGAACAGACCCGGAGGTTCTGAGTGTGAGAGATCCGGTTCCTTACCTTGTGCGGGTGTTTGACGTGGACGCAGAAACCGAGCTCCTTCAGCACGCGCCGCTCCGCCTTAATCACCTGGTTCTTGGTGTTGATGTAATTCTGATCCAGGATCAGTGGGGCGCTACACACACACACACAGTTATTAACCCCTGAGAGTTCACAGGGTTGTGATGATGATGATGATGAAGGTGGAGTTACCTCTTCCTGCCTCCCCGCTTCAGGTGATAGAACACGTTGATGACATCACGCGCTCTCCGCGGAGACTCCTCGATCTTGGAGGCGAGGTTCACACACGCCATGGCCACGATCTAACACACACACACACCTCAGGCTCGTTACTACAGTGTGTTAGCGGTATGACGTCACTGCAGTGTGTGTGTGTGTGTGGTTAATTTACCTCAAAGTTGTGTTTGATGAAAGATTTGGAGTAAAAGAACCTCTGAAAGAGAACCTGTCCTGTCGCCATGGCAACCTGGAAAATAAATGACACAGCAGAGATCTGAGGATGTGACGCATTTCGTGTCAGAAATAAACAACAACAAGTGAGAGAAGAAGAAAGATAAAATCCATAAACTGTGGTGTTTAGAGCCAGACCGTGGTTAGTTAGCACTGTGAGCTAGCTGTGAGTGAGAGCGGAATGGAATGAGAGAGGCGCTAGGACCTGGGGGAGTCTGAGGAGGATCCCCGCGGACTGGATGAGCTCGCAGCCCAGAATCCGGAGCTCGGCCTCGGTGCGAAGCTCCAGTCCGTCCCGCATGGACGGTGTCTTCGCTCTCCGCTCCTCCGGCACCAGGCTGCTGTCTATAGCCAGTAAAACCCCGGAATACACCGCGTCTCCCACCACAATCACCCCCGGAGCCGCCACACTGGGGGACACGACGACACCCGCGGACATCTCTCTGTGTGTGTGTGTGTGTGTGTGTGTGTCAGGAACCGGCTGGTGAACGAGTTAGTTTCAAAAGGAAAGTTTGCGTTGCGGAAGTGAAGCAAGACCGGAGCGGAAATGACGTCACCCCCGTTTAAATGTGAAACCTCGCGACAATACAACATCGCGTGCACCAACCGTCTAACGCGAGGTGATCTCGCGAGGTGATTTTAAAACTAATTCTGTTCACACCACCTACGGTTTAAACACATCTTTGTCCACATGAAAACGCAAAACTCCGTGTTAAAGTGCCGTTAGGAGAATCCGTCATCATTTTCATTTTGGAACCACGTGGGCCGTGTCAGAGGGACATCATCATCATCATCATCAAGAAATCTAGAAAAGAATGTCCCCCCGCCCCCCCTTCACTACACCGTGTCTGTGTGTGTGTGTGTGTAAGCTCCTAAATGTCTGTCAGAAATTCGACATCAATAACTAATATTAAACGGACTGTCTAGTACATGTGGTATCCTGTAGTGGTTCTGTGCCTTGTTTCTTTGAATTGCTATAAATGCTCAGTGTTTTAATGTTAAATTGTTTGTACGATAATAATAATAATAATATAGAGGGGGAAAAAATCAAATTCTCATAGACAGGTGTTTGTGTTTTAAACAATTTTCTTTCACACACACACACACACACACACACACACACACTTTATCTGGAACAAATCTATCATTTAAAAAAATTGATTTAACAATAACATCATCTTATTTGTGCAATTGCTTAAACCTAATGATCATTTATATACTTGTACCAAAGTATGAGGAAGGAATGTTTATTCCATCTCTGTATCTCTAGAGGAATTCCGTGTTGTGTGTGACGCCACCACCTCAGGTGTGTTTATGCTCTTCAGAGGGTTTTCTGTCTTTCATTCAAAGTCAGAGCACTTTTTCAGCAGCTGTCTGTCTCATGTGATGTCATACTGGGATGGGTTTGTTAATGATATTCCCTGGGGGAAAAAAGTCTGGACTTTAACTTATAAACATATTCTAACTAATTCAAGTATTTTATTAATTTAAGATTTAAAAAGGACTAGGACTCCAGCTCCTCTTTCTGTAACCGTTGTGTGTGTGTGTGTGTGTGTGAAATATTTAAGCAGATAATCTGATTTTTTTCCTGAAATTTTTTTTCTTTCAAATAAATTCTTTTTTATATACTACAAATATTTTAAAATTAATTTTATATTTATAATTGCCAATTTTTTTATTCATACATTTAAATGTAATATTAGTATACCCCTTTTTCTTGTATTCATATATCACATTATGAAATATTTTGCAAGTTTTACACTTTTACAAATCTTCAAAGTTGTTAGAATTTTACACTTAAGTCAGTCACATGGAATAAAATTTTAGTTTCTACTTTTCGTGCTCCTTTACACCAGAAGTATAACTCACTTGTACACATTACACCATTACACACAGACTCAGTTTGCACTTTCATGTTGTTCTTTGCACAATTAATACTATTTACACTGTTGTCACTTTGCCACACATAAAATGGTACATCAATGTTGCATTTCTCTTATTAGTTTTTTTAAACTTGTGATTTATGTTTCTTATATATCTTGTGGTTTTATTTTTTCTTAGTATTGCACATAGTAACTTCTGCTCAGTTCTCACATTCAGTGTGCAATCACATCTACACCCTCTGTGTGTGTTACCGTCAGTGCGTTACTGTATGCTGCTGGATATCTAGAACCTATCTACCTACATTTACATTTAGGCATTTGGCAGACTTAAATTATTTTTTTTTATCTCATTACACATCTGAGCCTTGCTCAAGGGCCCAACAGTGGTTGTGGGGTTTGAACCTGGGATCTTCCGAACCGTAGTCCAATGCCTTAACCACTGAGCTACCCCTGGCCCTAACTAACTATCTGTAGGTGGTAGTGATGGGAAGTTTGAATCATTTTAGTGACTCGGTTCTTTGAATCTCGTTCATCAAAATGAACCATTCTTTTTTTGAGTCATTTAGTTCATTCCGTTCTTTTGATCAGAAATAAAATTAAATGTTACATTTTCAACAAACAGACCCCCGGCACGTCTACATACACACATTTTGTCTATAGTTCCAGTAATGAATATATTACACAGCAGCTAAGGACATATTATAATAAACAGAATGAGCAGCTCACCATCATATCTTCTGGTCCGAGTCGTTCGTTCTTTTGAATCTATTGCACTGCATAGCGTCTATGGGAGTCACGTGACAAAAGAACGAACAACTCGGACCAAAGACTCAAAGGTAACTACTCATTTCTGTTTCCTGTATATACATAATCTACGGAGGTTTTGCGATGATTTGTGCATGCGCGCCCAGTAGAAAATTAACGAATCACTCTCTGAGATAAACGTTCTTCTGAGTCTTGTTAAAGATTTGTTCAAAAAGAACGAATCGTTCATGAACGACCCATCACTAGGTGGGAGAAAGGAGGATGATGGAGAACGACTCTCACCCTCTGTATGAAACTGAGCAGCTCCTTCAGTGACAGACTGTTACATCCTCAGTGTCTGAAGAAGCGATATCGAAGGTCTTTTCTCCTGCTGCTATTGGACTGTACAGTCAGAGCTGCTCCCAGTGAACCACTCACCACATACTGTCATTATTACTGTGATGTACTGTTGGTGCAATAATACTGTTGTTACAATACGTTACTTTTTTTTAACAATATAGTTACAATATCCTAAATAATAGCTATATTATCTCTTGATATATGTGCAATAACATCTCTTTTTTTTCCTAACTGTGCAATATTATATTACCTAGCCTATTTGATTTCATTGAAAGTGTAAATAGTGTGTTGTATTGCTTTTCCCCCTTTCCTTTGTATTTATTCACTGTACTGTGTATAAATAATAAATGCATTTTTTTAAAATTATGTCTATTTTTATATTTTTGTTTTTATACACGGAACTGTCACTACTTTATGTTTGCCCGTTGTTCTTTGCTGCTGTAACGTGGAAATTTCCCCACTGTGACAAATAGAGGCATGTCTTTTCTTCTTATCTGTTGTTTATTTTGGTTTATTTCATTACATATATAATGTACATATAATATAATGTAAATATACAGTATATATTATCTCCTGCGCATTTATCCTCCCTGGTGTTGTTTGATTTGTGTGTTATTTTTTTCAGAATAAAATTAATAAAAACCGAATCTCCTCAGGTCAGAGGTCAGGGGGCGGGGCCTGTCCGCATTACTGGGTTCCTCCAATAAGAAGAACATGATTAATTCAGTATCACGTTGTTTTGATCTGATCTTTATTTATCTATAACCTGGGAATAATTTAATCATTATACACTGTATTGCTCTGTTTACTGTGAAACACACACACACACACACACACACACACACACGGAATAGTGATTTAATGTAAGTATTTCCCTGAGTGAATGAACCCGGATGTCTCCGTCTCTCCCCGCAGGGTGGCGCTGTTTATTATAAACGCTGAGCTTCACAAACCCGCCAGTTTAATGTTAGTGACCCGCCGCAGTGTTTGGGGTAAACCAACATGGCCGCCTGACTTCAATCAAATGACGCCATGCTGTAACATCTTCACAGAGAACATCAATGGAGCGCTGTTTGCGGGTTTAGCGCCCCTAGCGGACATTAGAATAATATTTTACCGTCAGCTTATAAATAATTGCTGTGTGTGTGTGTGTCTGTGTGTGTGTGTGTGTAACTGGGTCAGTGAGCAGTGCTAAAGGAGTGTTTGAAAAGGAAATGAAAGGGTATTACAGTTTTTCCTGTCCGTTTGCTGAACTATTGTACAATAACTCATATATTTTAAACGTTTACTTTCTGTTACACTTTCTCATCATATGCGCAAATGTGTGTGTGTGTGTGTGTGTGTGTGAGACATTTATGCAATTACTTATTTACTGACCTGCTCTGAGACCTGTACAACACTGACCTGTACATGAACTTATTTAATATAGCCTAATGTAAGTAATTGCATAAAAGTTATATACAGATACAGTCAGTATCTGGTGTGGCCACCAGCTGCTTGAAGTACTGCAGTGCATCTCCACCTCATGGACTGGACCAGATTTGTCAGTTCTTGCTGTGAGATGTTACCCCACTCTTCCACCAAGGCACCTGCAAGTT
>JAQMYL010000001.1:35771451-35785947 GCA_030014365.1 Clarias pachynema | reverse complement strand
CCCTCATTCATGGGTTATGATGAAGATGAAGTTCTTGATGATAGCGATGATGAATGTAATGAAGGAGATGATGATGAAGATGATAATGAAGAGTGTGTGACAAGCTGTGGCAGTGTGTGTGTGTGTGTGTGTGTGTTTGATTGCTACTGCACTCAGACTCCTGCTTCACTCCACACTCCTCATTTCACTGATTTGATCAGAAAGCGAGCTTCCTTCCCTTTTTTCGGCGACCTGCTGGGGGAATCTCATCTCCACGTCTCCTCGGTAACAGGATCAGCGTGAAGATGATGAAGTGTTCGCTCTCTGCGCTTCATGTCTCCGCGGTAACAGGATGAGTGTGAGGATGATGAAGTGTTCACGCTCGGCGCTTCACGGCTCCTGAACGTCTTATTAAGAGTTTCCTGTGCTCGTGACCAACACGCCGCATTAACGTCTGCATCATTAACGCGTCCTGGTGCTGCGAAGGAAATCAGGTTTACAGCCTGCGCTCGCTCTTTATTACTCCTGCTGCACCGACCGACCGCTTCCGGTTGCCGGGCAACAGCGGTCACATGACCAGTAGAACAACACAGTTTTTTACTAAAGGAGCTGGAAATAGTGGTGTAGTGCAACACGCCGCCGAGACGCTGATGAAACGCCGGAGCAACGCGACCTCGGCTTACAGGAAGGCCCGAGCGGCGGAGAGTTAAACGTGGCGGAGTATTCATTACAGTCACATTATTACCTTAATAACCGCTAATGAAGTGAACTACACTCACCGTGCTCACACCTAACACCTGCTTCAGCTCTCTAACACCTCAGCACACACCTGTCTCACTCTCCACTGGTGAGATCTCACCTCTCTCGTCCCCTGTCTCACTCCTCGCATCTTACTCCCAAGGTTTCTTCATGTCTTACTCACCACATAATGATCACTTTTCACGTCTCACTCCCCACACTTAACTCACAACGTCTCACTCCTCGTGACTCATGTCACATGACTTATGTCTCATTCCTCAGACGTATCTCACACGTCATGTTTTCTCTCCCCATGTCTCCTTTCTTTCTGACATCTTCACTCCCTTTTTAAAAGTCTTTGTTGCTCTTTATAATTTACTTTTTCCTTTGTTTCATTTTCATTGTTTTTTTCTGGCTTTTTCACTTTTTTTGTTAATTTCTTTAGTTTTTTCTTTCTATTTTCTTCATCTATCTTCAAGTGTATGTGCTTTTTAAATTTACTTTTTTCTGGATTATTTTTCTAGAACCCAAAATCCCTCACTTGGGTGAGATAAGTTAAACACACACACACACACTCTTTACCCCTTTATCCTCCACCATTATTTCACATCACTCTATCCCTCTTTACGTTCTGCTAAGACAAAAAGTTCTCTGTAGATGCCCAGACATCGATGTTAATCCCAGTTTAAAAGTTTATCTGTGTGTGTGTGTGTGTGTGAGAGAGAGTTTGTGTGTGTGTGTGTGTGCATGTTACATCTCATAATACAGAAGCGTGACACAATTATGTAAATATGATGTTTATTAGTGTGATGCGAGTCCAGTCTGAGGAAATGTGTGTGTTTGTGTTCAGGGTTAGCTGAAGTGCACCGTCGCTACACTCATTAAAAATCACATTATGCTAATTCTCCAGCTGGGTGTGAAAGTGAGTGTGTGTGTGTACGCGTAGTGTTACCGCAAGCGAGGTCATTAGCGGTGAATTTGGCCATTACGGAGCTAAAGTGTGTGGTTTATTTACAGCGCTGCGCTAATGAGCAGCAGGAGGACGAGCGCGCGTTCCCTCCTTATTAAAGCCCTGACTTCCTGTTAGCGTCCTGTGCTAATTTTAGCGTTTTTGCTCATTTCCTGTAGCGAGTCCTCGTTAGCGCTGGAGTTCATCCGCGTCATAGCTCACACACTCCGGGCCTTTAGCTGCACACACTCGTCATTACCAAGACGCACACTAACACACTTGCTCTCTCAAACACACACACACACACACTTGCTCTGTCAAACACACACACACACACACTAACATACTAAAACACACACTCTCTCTCTCACACACACAGAAGGACACACATTAACACAGTTGCTCATACTGTATACACACACACTAACAAAGTGAGACAGGCAGACAGAGAGATGGAGAGTGAGACAGACAGAGAGATGGAGAGTGAGACAGGCAGAGAGATGGAGAGTGAGACAGACAGAGAGATGGAGAGATTCTTTATTGTCATTATACAGGATACAACAGAATTAAGTGTGTGAGAGAGATGTGTGTGTAACAGAGTGATAGAGTGAGACAGGGATTACGTAAATGACAAAAAGAGAGTGAGAGAGTGTGACAGGCAGAGAGAGAGAGTAAACTCCGCCCCTTTCTCCACAGGCTCATTTATTAAAAACAAGAGGCGTTACGCAGTGTTACTGTAGCATGACGTAGCATTAACGTTAACATGTAACACGCATTCCTGTGGCCAATGAGCGCCGGTCGTCATAGAGACAGAATTATTGCACAGTATGTATAAACGGAGCAGCCGTGTGACTGACACACTTTAATATCTACACACACACACACAAATACACACACACTTAGTTTATAGCATTAGTTGTGCTATTTTTAGCCCGGTAGTTGGATCAATAAGGACGTAACCGGAGGAGCTAACGCTAGCAGCTCGGATATATTTAGTCTTTCTTACACATACGCAGCTTCGACGCAAGAGACGCTGTTCCCGCTAACCGCATCACACCATACTGCGGGAAACTCACGCTAACGCTCGGCTAACAATGATGGGCTAAACCTACAGGAAGGTCAGGGTAGACAGGGCAGAGACCTCCCATGGGAGACAGAGAGAGTAAGACAGGGTGAGAGGAACAGAGAGAGTGAGACAGGGGAACAGAAAGAGAGAAACAGACAATGAATGAAGGATGAGTGGAGGAGAGAATGTGGCAGGGAGAAGACCTGAGACAGAGATGAGCTGGTGACAGAAAGAGACAGTGAGACAGACAGCATGACACTGGCAGAAAGTGAGACAAATGAGTGGATCACTGAATGAGAGACAGAGAAAAGATGGGGAGTGAGAAAAAAAGAGAGTGAGACAGATGAAGAATAAGGCAGAGAAGAGCAGATTTCAGAAAGCATAAAATAGACCATGAGACAGGTAGAGAGTGAGACAGGTATAATTGCATGTCGGGTAGAGATTGAGACAGGAATAAATGGATGAAAGAGAGTGAGACAAATGGACAGTCAGACAGATAGTGAGACAGATCGAGAATGAGAGAGATAAAGTGAGACAGGTATTAAGTGGGTGGCATACCGAGAGTGAGACAGGTAAAGATTGAGACAGAGAGTAAGACAGGTAGAGTTTACATTCCTTTGGTTTCTCAATCACAAACATGATAGTATGACATCATTCTGACTCGCTGCTTAGCACTAAGTACCTTTACTATAAAATATGATTAGCTAATTAATCTGAGGTCACTAGCATGCTAGCTAATGTTGAGCTATGAGGCTAAACAGTCACAAAGACACGTAAGGGAGCGGTAACAGTGATGTCACATGATCACATTGTGATTGTAAGCCCCGCCCCTGATTGACTTCTTCAGCGGTGGAATATTAACATCATTCTAGCAAAACAACCATTCAGACAACTAGCACTTTAGCTTCTTACCAGTCCTTTAGCTAATTATCGCTCAATAACTATTCAGGTCATTTTAATGTAGTCCATAATTAAATGTAGCACCTTATGACATTAGTTTTCTCACTTAAAGCAGCTTTTCTCAGTTTTCTCACTAAAGCCAAGAGCAGCATTTAAAGACTACAAGCTAACTTCAAATATACTTCTCTACCTCCTCTAACACCTCCAAAGTCTCAAAAGTGAGCGTGCGGGTTGAGCGGCTGCAGGCACGTGGGTGCATGTGTCCTCTCACACGGGCACGCTGGGCTTCTAACACATGATCTTCGTCCAATCAGTGCTCGCAGTGCTCTAATCAGATATTCTCTATTATAAACATATAATAGGTTTTAATAAATAGTTTTTGGAGTCGGTGTGGTGATACAGGAATCAGCACACAAAAGAACTGCAATTCATAACTGAATCGATTCCCCCTGCCCCACCCATCTCTACTAGTCATCTAGCCTGATTTATCTACATATTAAACTAGATAATTGGCAATCTAGTTACTTAAAAATTCAGCTAGGTATCATACTACGTGTCACGTGTAAACTGTGACATGCATCTACTTATTCTGCTCCCAACATAAAGAATTAGCATGCTGGTCAATTAGCAAAAACAAAAAAGCTAGTAAGTCAACTGCTTTGCAAATTAGCTAGATATCAACTCAAAAAGTTAGCAAGAATATAGAGTATCAGGTCATGTGTACGCTAGCTAGAAATGAGTGTAGTCTGTGAGCTCAAATAGAGTGTGTGTGTGTGTGTGTGTGTGTGTGTGTGTGTGTCTGTGTGTGTGATCCATACTTCACAGTAAACTTGGGAAAGTGAATAAGTGCAAAGTAGCATGAGGAGCGCTTAGCAGTTAGCGTTTATCCTCCTTTATTCAGTTCAGGCTAAACGAGAGGCAGAATCATCGTACACTGATTAATTAAACATGATGTACAGGAATAATAATTAATAATAATTAATAATTAATAACACTGAAATAGAAGAATAAATATAAGCACACGTCCTGCACGCAGATGGATGATTATAAACCGCGCGTCCGGCCTCTGCGCCGTCTGTCGCTGTGAGCAGGTTAAATGCTGAATAAAAACGCTGTACAGTTTCACTCCGCCGCTGAAATTTTGCTAATCACAAGAAAGAAAAAAAGCAAGAACGAAAGGAATCCACAGAAAAAAAGCCAGGCTTCATACCACAGATGTCCATATTAGTGCCCGGGGGAGAGAGGGCGCTCTACTGATACCGAAATCCTTATACTAGCATGCTACCATTTCTTTGGGTACAGCCCACAAAAATTTGCCAACATTAGCTAGCCAGTTTTTTAAATATTTTTTTTTTACATTAGCTACCTGATCTTTGGGAATGTTTTTCTGATGTTAGCTAGCTAGCGATATTGGTTTGTGGATTTTCAAAAAAATTTTAACGATAGTTTGCTTTAATTTAAGCTATTTTCTCTGATTTTAGCTAGCTAGCCTGTGTGTAACTTCAGCTAGGTTTGTTTGGGATATAATATTAATATGCAGTGTTTATATTTGTTATTTAATAAATTGTTAATTTTGTTCCAGGAATTGTTGTCATCAAGCTAGTTTGACGCTATGTTTTAAAACTAGTTGCCTTTATTTATTACATAAAATTTCCCCTTGTGTTTGGGGGAGTTACACTGACGTAAGCTAGCTGTTTATAATTAGCTAGGTTTTGTTTGTGTAAACCTTCTAACATAAGTAAGATAGTTTCTTGTGTTTTTAAAAAAAAACATATTTAGCTTTATTTTGGGCAGTTTTTGCTGACATTATCCTGCTAGCTAGTGTTAGCACTTTCCTAATCATTTAAGTAAATATATATTAAAAAAAAATTCAAAAGAATCTTGAGTTTTTCTTTTTTTGATAGCCACTGACATTTTTTTACTCGATTAGCATGACGGCTTACAAGCTACTGGTAGCAGAAGGTATATTTCTTAGCAGCAAGATATGGAAGACTGGAAGTTTTGTTTGAAGTAATGTTAACAATTAAACATTCATGCATCCTCGACAAGCATTCTGAAATAAATATTTACATCTCGAGCATATTGGGGTATGTTAGTGTGCTAGCTAATTAAGGAAATGCTAACTATGCTTTCTTCCAGCTATTCTAGAAGCTTTGTTTCTAAAGTAGCTAAATGTTCAATTTTTAAAATATAAATATAGATAAATGAGAGTGCGTCGGATCGTTACGCGTGACGTAGTTCGGCTACTGTTAGTGCAATAAAACAACCGCAAGTACAAACAACGGCGTTAAATCCCAGCGTATATTATAGTTCACAGTATTTCATGCAAAATGAACACAATTATATCATTTTAAAGTAAAAAACTATGCTGCGTGCTCGTAGCGGGTATATTTTTGTCGACGTCATTGTGTTTGCACGCGACGTCGCGCCGGATGACGTTAAACATTATAGGATACTACAGTAACAGTGCAACGAGTTCATTATTTACTGCTAAAGTTTTTGTTTCATTAAAATCTGCTTCGTTAATATAAAAAATTGTGTAAATATGCTTTAAAATAAAACACATTTCACTCAATAAAAAAAAAGGAAAAAAGACTTTCATGACGTACACATCTAAAAATACACGATTGTGACATCATTATTCATAACGTGACGCTCCACCTGAATGCTCTACCAGAACCGCAACCGAATACTGAGAGACTCGACACCCTTCTCAGCTGCTCTTTACCTCACTGTCTTGCCCTCTATAAACACGTGGACGTCAGGGACACTTCGCGATCGTTACGTGACGTACACGTTTTTAGCGTGAACGTTATTTCGTGGCGCCTGCTGTTTTCATGTTTCTGCACATAAACCTGTTTAACGATGTCTTCTGAGTCTTTTACATTACACATCGACTACTTGTGAACGCTACTTTCGAATTCCTCATCGCGCCATGGCTTATGTAATGATGTCATCAGCTACGTTGGTGTCTAATATGGAGATCTGTGGTTTAGACGCATCATTCCTTCCTTTTGCAGATTTGTCCATTTGCCCTAAATCTGTGTTTTAGATAAATAAACTGTAGTTGTATAAAAATAATTATCTTTACATGGTTGCTGGCTGCTCTTGTGAAGGCACTTGTTATAAAACTCCGAGTATGCAGATTTCCTCCAGAGCAACGCGGTGTTCAGTCTTTATTCGATCCTGGAAGAAAGTTGACGGGAAAGTTAAGAATCTTATTTTGTCATAAACGTTTTAAAACTGATACGACCTCTCCAGTGCCTCGACGTAATCCATTTTGGTTTTCAGTCGCGCGCTGAGGTTGGGGTAACCGCTGGCGGTTTGATCAGCACAGTCTGTCCTCGCCTCTATGTCCGTGGCGACCGCTTGCTTTGGACTGATGTCCCCTAACCAGGAACTGGTCCCGAATAGGCTGTGTACCAATCCCACTTTAGGAGTCGGCCCTTGGCTGTCGATCACGGTCGGACAGAGTATCCCGTTCCCATGGAAACCAGCGATATCCGTTACAGTGTTGATCGGAGCATGGCTAACTATAGTTGTCCACTCCTCCTCCTTTTCCAGCGCCGTCCTGTAATTGGAGCTGCTCTCTCCGCAATCAGCCCCTTCCAACTTGCACTCCATCGGCCCCGCCTCCTCCTTGCAAAGCCCTATAGGTTCCGCCCCATCTCGCCCCCGCTCATAAGCCGCACATTGCGAAGACGGCACACTGATGCACTCATAGACGTGATTAGAGGGTGGAGTTTCAGGCAGTGTGGGTGGAGTTTCTGTGAATATTCCACACTCCATCTGAATTCCAGTTAGCCCTGCCTCTTCCTGCTTTCTAAAAGGAAGCTTGTCGCGCTTTTTCATAACGAACGTGCAAAGTGCAGCGGCGGCAAAGAATGACGAGACTAGCAGAACGACGAGGCTTAGGACAAGCACAGAAAGAGGAATGACAGCTTTAGGAGGGAACGAGGGAGAAAACTCCATCTCACGTTCATCCGGAGACAAGGACGGTTTTAAAAGCTCGGGGCAAATCCCCTCCGGGGTCAGAGAGCGCAAATCTTTTCCCAGCATAGCGTCCGGAGTTTTACATAGCACCTCGCCAACGATAACAACAGAGCTCAACGTCTCCAGCCACTGTTTTAACGGAACAATGTCGCACGCACAGTCCCAGGGGTTCTGATTCAGGTCGATCTGCACCACAGCGTGTAGGTGCTCCAAAACCCCACCCACTGGCAGGTGAGGGAAGTAGTTGTTGCGCAGGTTGAGCCGAGCAAGCGAAGTTCCTTCAAAAGTGCCTACAGGAAGTGAATGTAGAAGATTGTTATTAAGAAACAAAAGCTGAAGCGCAGGCATCGGGCTAAACGCCGCCGGCTGAATTTCCTTTATTTCGTTATATTCAAAATACAGGTAGTGAAGGTTTTGCAGGCCATAGAACATGTCCGCCGTTAGCTTCTCAATGTTATTCCCGTTCAGGTACAGGCTGCGTAAATTGGGTAAGTTGCCAAATGCCCCTTCCTGAATGTAAAATATTTGATTATTTCCCAAGTGCAATAAATCCAGACTGGAAAAATTCCAAAAGTCAGACCTGTGTATCCTTTGAATCAGATTCCCACTCAGGTAGAGCTTCTTTGCATTTAGCGGTCGCGGCGTTAGCTCAGAAACGTTGTGAAAGCCGTTCTCCTTGCAGTTCACGGTCAAGCCAAGGTCGTTGATGTGCAAGTTGCAGGTGCAGCCAATGGGGCAGATGATGGGGATGGGTGGCCTTGTTTCGTACCCGGCGATTGGCGGGTGGTTTGGATACATGCTGCGTGGAGTGGGCGGGGTTTTTGATGGCCTTGGCCTTCGCGTCGGTTTCACGTTCTTCTGTTCAACCGATGACACTGTATTCTGGTTTGCAGAGAACATAGACGAAGGCTTGGTTGGTCTCGCTCTTCCTAACGAATGAGGGATTCCCAGACTAGCCTCAATTTCGGCATCAGTCAGGTTCGGGCAGAGCTCACGCCGCTTTATCTCTCGCAGATCTTTCCCATGCAGGTGGAAGGGATACTCGCAGGTGATCTCGCCCACCACGGATGTGTATGGTATTCTATCCAGCCAGGCCCGCAGCTGGACAATATCACAAGCGCAGTTCCATGGGTTCTCCTCCAGCTGAATCTCCATCAGGTTTCTCCCAATGTACTCCAGTGCTCCTCGGTAGCTCAGACTCTTGAGGCGGTTTCCTCTAAGGTCCAGGTGTGTAAGGGAGATGGATCTGAAGAGGAACGGAGGTAACGCAGGTATCAGGTTATCATTGAGGATCAGCACCCGGAGTTTGTGGAGGTGTCTAAATGCGCCGCTCTCTATCCGCCTGATGACATTGTAGTCAGCCTGCAGATATTCCAGGCTCTCCAGGCCGAGGAACGTGTCATTGCGGAAAACCTCCAGCTTGTTCTCATGGAGATAAAGCCTCTTCAGAGAGCTCAGTCCATTAAACGCACCAGCTTGGATGTCTTGCAGCGCGTTGTTGCCCAAGTTCACGGCAATGGCGTTGTTCAAGTGCAGGAAGCTGTTAAAGTACAGCTTGCGCAGCGTGTTCTTCTGCAGGTACAGCTTGAAAGGTCTGATCCAGGACTGGGCCACCTGACTGATGTTGGTGAAACCTTTGCCATCGCAGTGGACATGGAACAGCCCCTCTTTCACCTCGCAGTAGCATGGATGGAAGCAAGGTTCGTCGATTTCCTCCGATTCATCCAGCAGAGGGATGGGGGTCGTCCCGACGAGAACGACGCTGACGCTACTTAGAAGGACGATCCACAGCATCGTTCCTCCGTACGTGGACAACATCAGAAGCTCCTTTACAACCCTGGAAATGGACAGAGAGTGAAAGTGTGGTTATGATCTCTGTGAACACTTCTTTAGAATGAACATATTGAAAGATCGGTGTGTGTGTGTGTGTGTAGCCCTGAATATGGCTGGATAAAAGCGTACGCCCACCGTGCTGCTGCAGTCTGAAGGCTTCACCGTCCCTGCGGGGCCTCCAGAGTTTGCTAGGCAGCTATAAATGACTCAGGAATATTAAAGAATCTCCTTGTGGGAAATCTCTCTCGCTCTCCTCCCTCATTAGCTAATGCGAGCAGCCGCGGGGATGTGAGGGGAATAAAACCACCGCCGGATCGATGGAGATTAAACATGCCTCCGGTGCTAAAATGGAGTCCGGACTACTGGGAGAAGATGTTTAGCACACGGAGGAGCGATGATCCGGCACTGTTTTTTTTTTTTTTTTTGGTGAGATAAACATGGCAGGTCGAGATTCGGATACAAGATGCCTCTGATTTATTGATCGTGTCTTCAAGACAAACAGACCCGTCAAGGCACGTTAACACGTCACGTATCACGTACATGCGTTATAACGCGTTAGAAACGCAGGATTTGGGACACAGCCCTGAGTCATCTCTGAGCCCCATCAGGTGCGCAGCAATGTAACACACAGAAACAGCGTTCCACCGTGTGTGTGTGTGTGTGTGTGTTAATACTCACCCTGGTCGCTGATCTTGTGCATGTCGCTCCGGTTGAGCCGCGCGCGCGTTCCCGTCAGATGCATCGCTCTGCTCGCGCTGAGGCGGATGGAGGCGCGAGGACGTGACGGGACTGCACCAGTGTGTGTGTGTGTGTGTTTTAGGATGCAGCTCGAGCTGTCACCGGAGGAGGAGAAAACCGGAGGATGCGATTCGGTGAGCAGCGGGAAAATCCTCACCGACTCCTCCCGCGCGCGCCTCTGTGTGTGTGTGTGTGTGTGTGTGTGAGCGACCGCGCGCTGCGTGTGATGACGATAATGACGGTGTGTGTGTGTGTGTGTGTGTATATGTGCGCGCGCGCGTGTTTTTCTCATCATCTATCGCATCCTCCAGCTCGCGCGCTCCTGACTCTCGTGAAATGGCGGAGTTAGTTTGTGTTAGCATTTGATGCTAACTGTTTCCACAGCCACGGCTGAGTGTCTTTTCCCCCCAACAAATTATCAACACATCTGAGGAAAATGTTGACATTCTGAGGGATCCTGAGGTGTTTTTTCCCTCACACTCTGTGTAAAACACCGGGATGGTGCTAGCTGAGGTGTTATCCTCCTGACAGTCCTGACTCGGCGTCTTAACTTCTCAGTTGCCTAGCAACGCTCTTCTCACTTTAACTCCACATGTGTTGTGGTATTGCGTTTCAGTTTGAATAAAAACAACAAACAGAATAACGTGGAGATTTCCTTCGGCGTCAAGCGACTTTCCAAAATTCTGGCGAAAAGTGTGACAACGTAATCACAGAAATGTTATTTTATCCGACATTTATCACTACCTCAGAGGTAAATGTTAGTGTTTCTAGCGGTTTTGATGTTTCTTTGTAAAAGACGGAAATCATTTTATAATTAGCTAAAAGAAATTTCGTACAATTTTTTTCTAGTTGCCTAGTAACAGGCTTCTCACATGAACCATATGGATGCGAATGTTTTTGGTTGTTAATGATAATGACAAATAAAATAACACAGAGATTTCTTTTGACGTTGAGCAATTTTTGTTGCAACGTAATTACAGCGAAGTTGAGTCTTTTATCAGACAATTACCACCATCTCTGAGATAAATGTTAATCTTCTTAACAACATTGTTTGTAAAAGATCTTTTATATCTAGCTACAGTTTTTTCCTTAGTTGTCATACAATGTCGCTGCTGTCTAGCAACATGATTCTCATTTTAACCATGTGAATGTGAGTGTTTTTGTTGCCTTTATAAGTATCTTTTTTTAAATGTATTTTCATAAGTTAGTTGTTGTTGTTGGACTTTCCGTTGCTCTCATCGAGGGGTCGCCACAGCAGACCATCCGATCCGCACAACAACTTGACACAGTTTTCACGCCGGATGTCCGTAATAACACAACCCTCTCATTTTGTCCCACTGGATCCAGTGGCTGAGGTCTGGGCATTGGGTGGGAATTGAACCCTGGCCTTCAACAAGGCAGGAGAGAAACCTGTCATAGTGTTTGTTTGAATGAATTAACATGACGGTTCCATTTAGGAGTTGTGCCACATAAGTAAGTCTCACTGTGGCACAAAAAATGCTAATTAGCTTTATGCTAAGGGTAATTTGAGACATATTAAAGTTTATTACGGTTAAATTATTGATGCATCTGGGAGAAAAACAGTGTTCCTAATAATCCTGACATGTTTTTACTGTATGAAAGTCCAGCTTTTATTTTGCTAGCTAGCTATATTACTCTCCGCCACAGGCACATTATACTCAGCATGCTCAATGCAGAGATTCTAAATGATGTTTTCTGGTTGAGTTTCTTCCTCACCCACTCCACCCTCTTTGCTGTGGTTACGCTGTGAACACACTGCGTCGCTAATGCTAAAGTACACGCTGTCAGTGGAATTGAAACGCTACACGATTGCACTATATATTAACATATATTCATATTTCCTGTTATACTGAACTTCCAGCCTCCTAACACACAGCATGACTGCAGATCAAACCCTGCTATCCGTTATCACCCAGATGAGGATGGGTTCCCTGTTGAGTCTGGTTCCTCTCAAGGTTTCTTCCTATTGCCATCTCAGGGAGATTTTTCGGTCAGGTACAATCCGATCATTCAGATTCATACACATTTTCTCACATATGCATAATTTTCACTGTTAAAATTGCTGTATAAATAAAACTGAATTATTAAATTACATTTTATTTCATATTTGAAATGCAATATTTACAGTTTTTTCAGTTAATTACAGTTTCTATTTTTATTAAATTCACTAGCCTCCAGTAAGTGCTTCATCCTGGGAACATCCTGGGAGTTCTGAGGGAATTCTGACTTCATAAGACTGTACTATGAGCTCCACCTGGCGGTTCAACTGATAAACTGCAACAGAAATGTACGACTTGACTTTTTGCCTTGACACCAGGGGAGGAGAATCATGTAAATCACGTGAATAAATATTGTAATGATTAATATTAATGAGATTATGAGTGTGTGTTATAAACACTGTGAGTAGAAAGGTCAAACATCATTAATTTCTGCACAGCATGTAAACAAGCACAGAAACACAAATTAAATGTTTCATATTTAATGAATAAATGTTTTATTTGTGTACACAAACACACCACAAACACGTGTTGAAGCTCAGACCAATCAGAACTCACCACCACGTTAGGGCCGGGCCAATCAGAGCCGGGTTTGTTGCCGAGGGGTTCAACCAATCAGAGGAGAGCAGGGTGTAGTCTGGCTAAAGGTAAGTGTGTGTGTGTGAGAGAGAGAGAGAGAGAGAAAGAAACTGTAACACTGTAATGACTCACTGTGTAACGGAGTAACGGCGCGCGCGCGCGTAAACCGGAAACAATGTGACATGATCAGAAACATTCTGACACGCACGTGCTGGAGCCGACTTCCGCTCGCGCTCCCCGGTCAGGTCGGTACAGCGCGAGCTTCCCACTCTCATCCATACACGTGATCATAATATAACAGTGAAGGGTGTGTATGGAGTGTGTATGTGTGTTCAGTGGTGTGTATGAGTGTAGTGGTGTGTATGAGTGTAGTGGTGTGTATGTGTGTGTAGTAGTGTGTATGTGTGTTCAGTGGTGTGTATGAGTGTGTATGTGTGTTCAGTGGTGTGTATGTGTGTGTAGTAGTGTGTATGTGTGTGTAGTAGTGTGTATGTGTGTGCATGTGTGTGTGTGTGTGTTCAGTGGTGTGTATGAGTGTGTAGAGGTGCGCGCACACACACACACACCTGTCCCCTATCTCTCAGCTCCGGACAAGCTATACCATACGTGCTCGTGTAGATCATGTTTGGTGTTAGTGTGTGTTAGTGTGTGTGTTAGTGTGTGCTGCAGTTGAGTGTGAAGTTTACCTGGCTGTGTTAGTATTTATATGACAGTATTTGTGTGTGTGTGTGTTTCACTGGTTCTTTTGTTTCATTCTGTCTCTCTCTCTGTCTCTCTCTGTCTCTCTCTCTCTGTCTCTCTCTCTCTCTCTCTCTGTCTCTGTCTCTCTGTCTCCGTAGTGCGCACGTCTCCATGTCGAGATGCCCAACAAGTCTAAACAGTGTGTGGGGAGTGTGTCGGCTCAGAGCGCCGCTGCAGACCGAGGGGAACCGAACCCAGGACCTGGACAGCAGGAGAACCGAGGGGACGATGACATCATCAAGTCTCCCAGTGACCCAAAGCAGTACAGGTGAGACCTCAGAGGCTGAGGGGCTTGAACCTAGGACCTTCCGATCAGTGGTCCAACACATTAACCACTGTGCTATACCCCCCCCCCACCTCCCACTTCACGCTGTCTGTCTCGCTAATGTGTCTGTCTGTTTATCTCTCCCTCTCTCTCTGACCCTGTCTATATCTTGTTCTGTCTATCACTTTATCTATCGTTCTTTTCCATCTCCTTTGTTGTCTCTCTGTCTGTCTGTCTGTCTCTCTCTCTCAGGTACATAGAGTTGAATAATGGCCTTCGTGCTCTGCTGATCTCAGACTTCAGCATCTCTGAAGGGAAATCGGATGATGAAGATGACGACGATGAGGATGATGATGATGATGATGATGATGACGATGATGATGATGAGGACGAGGAGGATGAGGATGACGATGAGGAAGATGACTCTGGAGAGGGGACAGATGATGAGTCAGAGGAGGAAGATGAGCAGGATGGTGAGGATGAGGAGAGGGAGGGGAACAAGAAGAAGAAGAAGGATTCAGAGAAACAGGTCAGTGACCTGAACTCTCTCTCTCACACACACACACACACACACACACTTACTTAATACATGTTAGTTTCCAGTAGTTTCATTAGCGTGTTAGAGTCATTGAAGCTAGCGTATACGCTAACATGGCTAGTACCACCTTGAGTGAGAGGGTGAGGGCTCGGCCGGGGA
>JAQMYL010000001.1:35640618-35652343 GCA_030014365.1 Clarias pachynema | reverse complement strand
TGCTGTACAGAAAGACACACAGACATGTACGTGGACTTCAACCTCAAATAATAATAATAATAATAATAATATCACTGATTACATTAAACATCAGCAGATTATTATTAGATTTTTAACTATTTCTACAAACTCTTTATGGTAGCATCAAATCAGATATTATTATTATTATTATTATTATTATTTAATATAAACCGAGGCAGAAGCTGTACTGTATTATGAGTTTTTTTTTTATTAAATCTATAATATTATTTGAATAAATCTAACTGTACTGAAGTGACATCATTTCTCTGGAGCTGATCTTCTCTGGCGCAGTAACACTGCATCTCCACATGGTGGCATTAGAGCATTAATCCTGTGAGTATGGTGTGTTATACCTGCTGGCAGGTGTGTGTGTGTGTGTTCCAGGTGTGATGGAGGTACAGGTGTGTTTTGTGCTCTCACTGGTTGCTTTGCTGGGCGTCGCCGATGCTCAGGTGCCTCACTGGGGGGCGTGTCCCGAACCGAGCACTCAGCCCGCCTTCAACCTCAAACAGGTACCGAGGTCACTTCCACACCTTCACTACCACACCCTGTCCTCAGCTAACAAACCTCACTGTGACTGTGTGTGTGTGTGTGTGTGTGTAGTTTATGGGTCGCTGGTTCGAGGTGGCGAGGCTCCCGGCACAATTTGAGAAGGGTCGATGTATCGAGACAAACTTTACACTGACTTCTGAAAGCTCGGCTCTGGTACAGAGCTCCGAGGTCCTGTAAGTGTGTGTGTGTGTGTGTGTGTGTGTGTCTGTGTGTGTGTGTATAAATAATGAGGTCTTTAATAAGGCCCTGAGAGTCGTCTTGTCTCACTGCTCTAGAAAAGGTGAAGTGAAGAGGATCGAAGGAACCGCTGTGGTCGATGACCAGAAGAACCCGGCTAAACTGGGCATCAGCTTTTCCTACGGTAACACACACACATAGTCATGTTCAAAAGTTTGTACCCCCTCTTTTAATTCTGTCATCTCAGTATTCGGCAAATACAACCTCAACCGAACAACACAAAACCTTTTTCACCGTGACATTATTTATTTAACAAAAATGAGGCTTCTTACTGCTTCCACAGGATTGATGCTAATCATCAGTATTTGATTAATTGATCAGCAGCAGGTGTGCAGAGCTCTATAAATACTGAGGTTCTCACAGCTTGCTGGTCTGGAGCATTCAGGTGTGTGTTAACGCAATACCAAAAGGGAGGACAATCATTTGCACCCGTTGTAATTTATCTACTTCACTATACACTGTTTATAAATGCAAATTATTCTGTCAAACTACTGTGAAACTGCACTTCTGGTTATAAACAGTATTTCGCTGCCTTGTACAGTGCAGTGACAATAAAGTTGAATCTAATCGATTCTAATAAGCATTGATCGTAGAGAATTAAACTGGAGAGGGTTATAAAACCATTTACAACCAATCTGGAGTTCAACGTTCTACAGTTCTGCAAAGATTATTCACAAGTGGAAAGCAGTTTCCAATCTTCCCAGGAGGGGACGTCCCATCACGTCCCATCACATCCACCCCAAGGTCAGACCGGGCAACGCTCAGAGAAATACAAAAAACCCCCAAGAGCCACATCTCAGACCCTACAGGCCTCACTGAGGATGTTAGATGGTAAAGTCCATGACAGCACAATTAGAAGAAGACTGACCAACATGTAGGGTTTATTTGGAAGAGTCGCCAAGAGAAAGTCTCATCTGTCTAAAAATAACACAGAAACATCTGAACAAACCACAAAGCTTCTGGAACAATGTCCTAAGGACAGATGAGATCAAATATTAATATTAATTCCCAGCACCACGATGGGGAAAATCATTTTAGAAGAAACACCTCATACCCACTGTCAAGCACAGCGGGGGAGGGGTGATGATCTGGGCTTGTTTTTGCAGCCACAGGACCTGGACACCCTGCAGTCACTGAGTCGACCATGAACTTCTCCGTATACCAGAGTATTCTAGAGACAAATGTGAGGACATCTGTCTGACATCTAAAGCTTGGTTGCAATCGGGTCATGAAACAGGACAATGATCTGAAGCACAGCGGTAACTCTACATCAGAACAGCTGGAACATAAAATAATGAAGGTTATGGAATGGTCCAAAGTCCAGACCTCAACCCCACTTTAATGATGTGGTGAGACCATAAGAAAGCTGTGCATAAACAAACGCCCAAAAACCTCAATGAACTGAAGCAATGTTGTAGAAGAACCAGACCAGAACGATGTGAGAGAGACTGATAAAGACATACAGGAAGCCATTACTTCAACTTATTGCTGCTAAAGGAGGATCTACAAGCTACTGAATCAGGGGGGTACTTAGTATCGCACTCATTTCAATGGCGCGGTGTAAAAAAGGTTATATGTTGATCCTCAGTAATTCTGTGTGTGTGTGTGTGTGTGTGTGTGTAGTTCTTCCCTACACTCCGTACTGGGTTCTCTACACGGATTACGTCAGCTCGGCCGTGGTCTACTCCTGCACTGATGTTCTCGGGATCTTCCACGTGGACTTGGCCTGGGTTCTGGGACGCAGCCGACGTCTCCCCGAGTCCAGCGTCCTGCGCGCCAAGCAGATCCTCATGGAGAACCGCATCGACGTGAGCCGCATGATGGCCAGCCCGCAGGAGGACTGCGAGAGAGCCGTGTAGACCCGGGCCGCGTTTCAGTTCTCTCTGTAGTTCAGGTTCCCTCGTCCTGGTCACTCGCACCGCTTCGTTTATTACACATCTGTATCTGTAACCATGATTCTAGAACCACACTGTTGGGTTCATCTGCTCAAATTTAGCTAATATTGGAACCACACACACAAAATATCAGCATCTCAATCACACACATGTCGAGCATTGTATAGATTGTAGATCTCCTGCACTGTGCTATGAGGATAGCTCTACAACCTGTGTATAGAATTTATGACTTTAAATGATATAAAACATTTATTCTAGAACTTGAGAACGAACATACAGAGGTGCCGAGGAGCTTTTGCACAAGAACCACAACCAGGATGATGAGCCCAGAGCCTTCACAGTGAGAATCAAACCTTAGCTACACTACGAGTGTGTTTATAGTTAATGCAGTCACGTGATGTACGTGCGTTCTAACCCACTGAGCGTGGCAGAAATTAAACAATAAATTCCTCTAAACACCACCATGCTGTGTTTCTGTTTGTTTGTTCTTCTGAGATGTTCTGCCCCCGTGTGGCCTCTCAGAGAACTGCAGCTAGTCAAAATCTGGATCTTTGAGGTTGAAATTCACACAGTGAAATCTTCACTCTATGAATGAACACATCTCTTTGTTTATGAAACAAAAGTGACATTAGAACATATATTGTTACTATACTATTTATTGTTAATATATTAGAACATATTAAATTCCAGTTAAACGAGCTGTAATGTGATTAAATCCAGTGGAATCAGTCAGAGGATCACAGACAGGAAAGACAACAAGCATCGCTTAGAGGACGTTTATTTCAGTTTTTCAGGAATTCAACACATGAGCGGAGTGTGTGTGTGTGTGTGTGTGTGTGTGTGAGTGAGAGAGAGAGAGAGAGAGAAATACATAAGCGAGCAGAAATACAATTCACACGACAGCAGAAAGCTCACAGCCTTTAGTTACACTATACTGTTTTATTATCTATATAGAGATTTAGGTTTTAGTTCTTTATCCTTGTTGTGTGTGTGTGTGTGTGTGTGTGTGTGTGTGTGAGTGTATGGACTTCAGCGAAACTGCAGAGGACTCACACGCAGTCCGATCACGTCCTTACCGATCTCAGTCACCTGCAGAGAGAGAGAGAGAGAGAGAGAGAGAGAGCACAGAAGTGACATCACTGCAGACCCTCATTACAATAACCAATCAGAGCTCATGTCTCAGAACAAACCCAAGAAAGACTCAAGAAAGCAACAGAACAAGAGTGAAAAAACAAAACAATAAGAATGAGAAAGAAATAAAGGAAAGCACAAACGAAGGGAATAAAGGGAACGAACCGGAGAAAAAGAAAGGAGAGAAAAAAAAATAAAAATAAGATAAAACTGAATAAAGAACCTTTAAAGAAGAGTAGAAGAAAAAGAAATGGCAAAATGAAAGAAAGAATGAGAAGAAAACAGATAAAGAACAACAAACAGCAAAGAAGTAAAAAAGGAAACAGAAAGTAAAATAACTAGATAAAAAGAGAAATATAAAACTTTTATTAGTGAATGAAAAGAAAATCTGATTTTGGATAAATAAAGAAAACATGGGAAACAGCTTAAAAGAATAAAAGTGACTTTCAGCGAGACACTGTGTGTGTGTGTGTGTGTGTGTGTGTGTGTGTGTGTGTGTGTGTGTGTGACTTACCTGTGTGACCCTGCACACTTGCCCCTTGTAGGTGGGGCAGTAGCAGGCCCCTGACAGAGGGCACTTCTCCACGGGGCGTCCCCGGTACAGCGGGGTGAAGGAGGCGGCGCACAGGTCGAAGGGGTTGTGGGGGTCGTAGTTGAGCTGGTGGGTGTCGGTCAGGTTCTTCTCGCACGCTGCCAGGATCTTACGCGTCTGAAACAGAACCGGGTCACATGACACTGCTCCTCAACATCACACAAACCAAATGGTAAAGCGAACGAACACACACACACACACACACACACACACACACACACACACACACTATCTACTGATAGCGGGTGGTCGTCATGGAAACCAGGGCTCACCTGCTGCGCCACCTCGGGTTTGGGTCCGAGCTCGAGCAGGCGGCGCGCGAACCCTGCGGCCATCTTAAAGTTCTTCAGCTTGAAGAAGAGGTTGAGCGCCGTGCGCAACACCAGCACCATGTGGACCGGCTGCAGGTTACAGTGTGTGAAGTACGCCGCCATCTACACACACACACACACACACACACACACACACACACACACACACACACACACACACACTCATGTTCAGATACAGGGCAGAAAAAGAGAGAGTGGGTGGGGCTTATTCCTACAATGGTTATGACATCATCATTACCTCACACTGTCTCTTCTGCTGCTCCAGAGACTCTTTGGGAAGCTTCTTCCTCTCCGTCTCCATGGTGAGACCCACAATGTACTCCTTACAGATAGTGATCAACTGCTGGGCCTGACACACACATACACAGGGTTAGAGGTACACTAAAGAATTTAAAGATGGTGGGGCTAAAAGGGGGGGGGGGGGGTTGCGTTCTGGGCGTTACCTCGGCGATCTCCTGCTTGTTATCGAGGACCAGCAGCGGGACGGACAGCAGGATGCTCCTGAACTTGTCGATGGCCTCGTCGAAGCGCCCCGCCGTGGTCATCTGGTAGCACTGCTGCAGGCGGGCGATGAGGTCACGCAGGTGCAGACCCACGGCCGGGACTCCGCCCTTCTGGCCGTCTCGCTGCCTCCTGCCCTCGGCTGTGCCCCCGTCCCTCAGAGGGTGGGAGAAGAGGCAGGGCAGAGACGGAAGCCCTACGTAGGACACGCGCCCCCGCGAGAACGCCTGCATGAAGAGGGGCTTCAGCGGCTCGAAGCGGACCACGCCCACCTGATCGTGCAGCAGCTATAATGGGCGGGGTCAGAAAGACAGCGAGTGAGTTCTCGTCGGTGCTGCGGGAGGGGGTGTGGTCAGAAACGCGAGACACGTTAAATAAATCCTTTACCCTCATGGCGGTCTCGAACGATCCGGCGAGGATGTGATCGACCGGCAACTGCGAGTTATTACACCACATCTGGGCGGGGCTCATACCTTTAGTGGGCGGGACAAAGAAACCTTCTCCTTCAGCCCCGCCTCCAGCACTGGCTGGTACGTCCTATCGGGAATAAAAGGTGCAATGATCAGATTAATAAAATAAAATAAACAAATGAATGGCTGATGAATGTGAATGTGTGTGTGTGTGTGTGTGTGTGTGTACTGACCAGTTCAGGTGGAAGGTCCAGATCCTCCTCCACCTCCCATCCTCCTCCTTCCTCCTTCCCCAGAGCTCCTTCCTCACCCAGTCCCTCCTGAGCGTCCATATACCCATCTGCAGCACGACAGGACCAATCAACACCACCACAACCGAGAGTGTGTGTGTGTGTGTGTGTGTGTGTGTGTGTGTGTGTGTGTGTGTGTGAGAGAGAGAGACTGACCATCATCCAGGTGGAGCTCAGTATCCTCACCCCACCCTTCTGCTACAGGAGCATCCATGTCCAGATTGGCCGCCATCTGACCTGCTCGTCCTGCACAGCAGCGCGGATGGGATTAGCATTAGCACGTTGCTAAGTGAACGGCGGTTTAAAAAAATAAAAAAATAAAAAAAACACAGAAGAAGTGACCCGAGCTGACCTTTAGCGGCGATGGCTCCCTCGAAGAAGCCCTTGGAGACGGTGAGCAGGGGCCAGTTTGTGTCCAGGGGGTTGATGGGAGGAGGCGGCTGCAGCAGCTCAGCGTTCGGGTCTACCTCGGGGATCTACACACACACACACACACGGCACGGATTAACACAGACAACACAACTCATTTGATTCACTAAGTCGACTCAGAGTCGATTCGCTTTCTCACAACGGAGTGTGGACTGAGATCACCTCACTCAGGTGTGTGTGTGTGTGTGTGTGTGTTTACCATCTCCTTCTCCAGGTCGAATGTCTCTTTAAGTGCTTCAGCTTCTTCATCCATGCCGTGTGTCGCTGCAGTCAGGTACGCCAGAGACTCTGCACACACACACACCAGTAAGGTCAAACCTGTACCTGAGTAAATGAGTGGCTGTACTGGAGTGTGTGTGTGTGTGTGTGTGTGTGTGTGTGTGTGTGTGTGTGTGTGTGTGTGTGTATATACTCACTCTGTCCACAGTTCTTGAGGATGCGCACTCTCTCACTGACGTCCCCCAGATACAGAGCTCCCTGATAATGTCCACTCATGTCCTTCCTGATCTCAGCTACACACACACACACACACACACACACACACACACACACACACACACACACACACACACACACACAGTGTTACAGATTCTGATACACAACCCATCATCATCACATAAGTTTTACTCAGGACGAAGAGAAGAGACGATATATTTTGGTCCATTTTCTTCATATTGAACTCGAGAGAAAAAGCCGATGTGTCGTAATATCGGAGGGGAAACAGTGGGGGAACACAATCACTGGGGAAAATACCACAAACCTGAAGAGAAACATCAAGGCATCCCATAATAATCACCCGTTTTACAGCCTCTTTGTGGTGATCATGTTTTTGTTATATGTGATGTATTTTATATGTATTAAATCATTTCCAAACACATTAATCTAATAGGTTAGAAAATGGTTGTGACCCAGAGGAGCTACAACAGTCCAAATTCATAATTTTTTATGTTTTATTTGAATCGTTAGAAAAGTAAAAAATAAATAATCAACGTTTAGAATCCAATCGTCTCAGTTTTACAGTGTAGCGACGGAGCAGCAAAATTATCCAACAGCGTCTCAGTGGTTTAGGGAAGATCACCATCGGGACTTATTTGATTTGACGTCACTGATGTTATTTAAGGAAAAAAATTATAATTATGTTCTGGAACAACTGCTGTTTTTATTACAGCTGCGGAATTAAATTTGTTACTTATTATATCTTAATAATACATGAACATTGTTACAGTACTGTTTTGCTTCTTTACAGCAGAATTTGAATCACTGATCGTGAAAATATCAGATGAAAAGATACATTTAAAAATGTTCTCTGTGAAAAACTGAACTAGATCGACTGTATGATTAAATAATACTAATAATATTATTGCTATAATGTTGTTTTCATTGACTAGAACTAGACTAAACAGAAATAGGATAAGATTGACTACTTATGATGAGAACTAACAGGGTTGTTTATCCCGGGACTAAGACTAAGACTAAAGCTGACAAACGTATCGCTGCTCACCGATCTTCATCATCTTGCGGAGCTTGGCCAGGTTCCCAGTGATCAGGTAGAGGAAGGTGAGCTTGTCGAAGTTCTTGGTTCTCTGGTAGCACATCTCCACCACCTGGTGGTGCCCCTGCAGCAGCGCCGCCTCGCCCAGACGCTCCCAGCAGCTCCGCTCGTCCAGAGCCTTCGCCGCCTCCAGCGCCACCTGCAGCACGAGGAAGGAAGCGTCAGCTCATGGAGCGGCTCATGTTATTACAGCGACCTCGTGCACGACGTGGCCACGCCTCCCTTACCTCGATGTTCCCGCACTCCAGAGCCAGACTGAAGCGAGTTTTCTCGTCCTTGACGAAGTGCAGCGCCACCTCCGGGTAGCCCTTCTTCTGCAGGTACGCGATGATGGACTGTCCCACCAGCTTGGAGTTACGCACCATGTGCAGCACCTGAGGGATTATGGGAAACAGTTTATCTACTATTTATTGTTCATGAACACCTTCGCTATAACACGTACGCAGAGAGAGTCGCTGTAAAGTCTCACCTCGTCGTATTTGCGGTTAACGAGCGCGAGCTTGAAGCGGTACTCGGTGGGGTCGATGTTGAGGACGCGCGGCCTGCACTCCCGATCCAGACAGTACACGCTGTTCCCCCTCACTCGGGTCACATAGATGGGCAGGTCCAGGGTGCGGATAATACCGTGATCACTTTGGAGTGGGGATGAGGACACACACACACACTCCAGTTAAATACACTATTTTAAACATTGTTCTGATTATTTGTGGTACAGTTATAAGGACACGTGCAGTACCCTGAGTGACCAGCAGAGCCACACATATTAATTAGACAGCTGTTAGGGTGCGGGTGTGGGCGTTACCCTGAGGTGAGGGCGTATTTGATATGGTTGGAGGTGGTGTAAATAAACACGCCGCTCTCGTCCCATGCGCCGCTCTTCACGCGGATGTTCTCGTGGATGTTACACAGGCTCTCTAACTTCCTGTTGCAGATCATAATGGCTGTAAAGGCAGATGAGTGTTTAATTTAATATTAAACAGATAAAAGAGACAAAATAAAAAGAATGTCTGTGTTTGTAAAAATATTATTACACTTGTCGAACACTACACAGGACTAAACCATTCAAAAACATGCACAATTATGACATCGTCTCTTTGCACTCATTCTGCACATTCATGGACACTTACATATTCATATTTCATTTCTTGGCTCAGTGCACACATGTCACTTTAATGAGACACTTTCATACATATTTGCGCACGCACACACACACACACACACACACACACCCCCAGTCATTTTTTATTTACACAAAAATTTCTCTATATTGTACAGAATCTTTTCTTTCCCATATTTGAACAGCTAAGTTTTCTTATATTTTTCTTATATTGTATATTTCTGTCTTCTATAGATATATTGCTCTTATCCTAGCTAAATGTATTTTCTACTGTATTTCTTTTGATTCATTTTATTTCCTATTAATAATCTTTTATTTTTAAAGGTTACGAGCGGTCGTATAAACATTTCACTGCATATCGTACTGTGTGTTACTGTGTATGTGACAAATAGAAATTAGAATTTGTCTACATCATTAGATTTTACTACATAACTGCAGTACCGTGTTTGGCCAGCAGGGCGACGTGGCTGGTGTCTGCGCTCCACACCACGTATTTGACTTTGGCGATTTTGACGGTGGCGAGCGAGCGCTTCTGCTGCACGTCGAACAGCGTGACTCCGTCCGCGTCCCTCAGCAGCAGAGAACCCGTCCCAGCGTAGAAGATCTCCTCGCAGCTCGGCACCTGCACCTTCTTCACAATCTCGTTCTTCAGGCTCTTTATCAGCAGCTGCGGAGAGATTAAACACACACGTGAAGACGGGAAGCGTGCGAGGCAGAGTGGGCGTGAACGGGAAGTGTGTGACGTGATCTCACCGAGTGCATGCGGTCCAACACGGCGAAGCGATTCCGGGCCACCCACACCGCCGTCAGTCCTGAGGAGCGCTTTCCCTCTGGAGCTACACACACACACACACACACACACACACACACACAACACTTAGAACCTTAGTGTAACTGCAAGCAATGAATAATGTGCTTGTAAGTGTATTTGTATGTGTGCGTGTGTGTGTGTGTGAGATCAGCGCTCACCGTCAGGGTTCTGCGAGTCGCTCTCTCGAGGGATGGAGTACAGATCAAACGTGCTGTTCTCCAGATTTGTGGCTCTCTGCAAAACACAAGTGTGTGTGAGTGTGTGAGAGAGAGACATGAGAGAATGTTCAGAACGATAAACCGTCACTTCCTGTGTGAAGACTCACCGTACACAGCAGCACGGCGTTCTCCGCAGGATTGTATGACATGCTAAAGACGGGGAACTTGGAGCCGCTACAAACACACACACACACACACAAAGAGGGAAAAAATAAATAAATTACACTTTTCAGAATTTTTTTTCACAGACATTCTGGACTGATTTGGGGGCGGAGCTTCACTAAAATCACATCTCAGGGTGTCTGTGTTGAAGCTTCAGCAGGTAATATGTGGGCGTGGTCGGATTTGTATATTCATGAATATCTAAGTTTATTGGGCTTCAGTTATTTGTTTCGATGCTGAAAAGGAATTCTTGAAGGGCTACACTTCTGGTACATCACACACACACACACACACACACACACACACACACACACACACACACACACACACACACACACACACCTGCGCAGCTGCATGACGGCCGTGTCTTTGCTGCTGTTGAAGTCGAGCTGGCGCAGGAAGCGATCCTTGACGTAGTACAGCATGTTCCCGTACACGGCGTAGGCAGGACGCTCGCGCTCCAGCTTAAACACCAACATCCCACTGTCATGACCTACACACACACACATTAATACATCACAGATATAAGAACATCCTGTACGGGCCACCACATTAATGGACCGATCTGATAAGAGCAGTGTGTGTGTGTGTGTGTGTGTGTGTGTGTGTGTGTGTGTGTGTGCGAGACGCACCAGCAGCGAACAGGTTGAGGTTAGGGTGAGCCCCGAGCACCCAGAAGCGGTCGTGGTCCCTGCGGAAGGTCTGGACGCCGGTCCTCTTGGACATGTCCCACACTCGGATGCTCTTGTCCTCGGAGTTGGACAGGATGAGCTCCTGGCGCGGGTGGAAGACGGCGCAGGACACGTTGTTGTAGTGTCCCCTACAGGTGTCCAGCTCCCACGCCTTCGACTCTGAGCAACAAACAGGAAGAAGTAGAACAGTGACTCTCTGTGTGCAACAATAACAAGGAGGCTCCGCCCCAAATCACCACCATCACCACCATCACCACCACCACCATCACCACCGCACTCCAACTCACCGTTCATCCTCCAGATCTTCACCTGCCGGTCATCGGCTCCGCTCACGATCAGAGGCATGCTGGGGTGGAACGCGGCCCAGTTCACTCCTCGATCATGACCCTGAGGGCAAAGAACAAAAGACATCATCAATGGGCGGGGCTTGAATACACACTCACCTGTACAGGAACCCAATGTTGATGATGATGGAGACGCAGTGGCTCTGACCTCCAGCACGTGTTTGACCACGGCGTCCGACGTCCCGAACAGATCCACCCCCGTGATGCCGCGTACTTCCGTTTCCACGGCGCCCGGAGACAGGTTCTTCTTCCTCAAACCTGGAACCAACGTTTACATTTGGACGCACACAGGGGACCCGTGTACACGATACACACAGAGGACAGAGAGAGGGGAGCAACGTTATACCTCATACACACGCGCGCACACGCGCGCGCACACACACACACACACACACACACACACACACACACACACACACACACACACACACACACACAC
>JAQMYL010000001.1:35620741-35631428 GCA_030014365.1 Clarias pachynema | reverse complement strand
CACACACACTCACTCACTCACTCACTCACTCCACACACACACACACACACACACACACACACACACACACTCTCTCTCTCTCTCTCTCTCTCTCTGTCTGTCCTAGTGTGTGTGTGTGTGTGTCCTCTCCGGCTCCGTCCGCCCCTCAGGACGATAAACACACTCCAGCTGCGTGTCACCGCAAACCTTACTGTCCAACAGCTCGTCCAGCTCCGTGTCCGCTCCCGCACTGCTCTCGGACTGCGACGCCATCTCGCTCTGCGATGTGTCGCCCAGAGATGACGTACGCACCACGTGACGCGAGTCTGCGCTCTTCATCCCGGAAGTGGGATCTCTGCTCGCTCAGCCAAACACTGCGGCCCTGAGTTTCTGTACATAACTGTTTACTAGTCACCTCACTTTAATAGTCACCTCACTTTAATAATCACCTCACTTTTATAAAATAATACATTAATAAATATATTTCTAAACGTGTTTTGAAAAAGCGAGGAAAACGCGCTGCCTATGATTGTGATGAACATATGAACCGATTCCTTAGAGTCACGAATCATTTAGTTACCGTGATTCGAATCTTTTACTTTTTTATAGAAATGGCAAAATAGTGTGCCTTTAAAAAATATTGTTTTACTGCTTATGAAACAAATACAGTTATATTTATATATTTGTATACAAATAATTAATACAATATATCATTAGAGTATCATATATTGTATTTCAAAATTCAAATTCAAATTTTATTTGTCACATATACAGTCATACACAGTACGATATGCAGTGAAATGCTTATACGACCGCCAGTGACCTTAAAAAGAGAATTAAAGCTTATAATAAGAAATAAATATGAATAAAAGAAATACGATAGAAAATTTAATTTAACTAGGATAAAAATAGAAATAAAAATAGAAATATGCTGTACATAAAAATAGAAATAAAAATAGAAATATACTGTACAATAGAACATTTAAGAAAGAAAATACTTATACTGTATATTATGTTTGTATCATTTTATATTATGTCACCTTATTTTTATAATATAATACAAACATTAATAAATATATAAATATTCTAAATGCGCCTGTGTAAAAGCCAGGAAAAAGCACCATCTTTCTTTTTTTCTTTACCTTTTCCTCACTGCAATTCTTGCTTGATGTATAATCAGTGAACTGGCTGCTGTAATGATACAATTTCCCTTTAGAGTTAATAAAGTACTCTATCTATCTATCTATCTATCTATCTATCTATCTATAATAATGAATAATTGTTCATCTGATGCTTTTGAGTTGCGAGATGTTTAGTTCGATACACTCCATGATTCAAATCTTTTTCTCTTTAATTCTGTATAATTTGTCTAATGTGGCCTTTTACACCTTTATCATGCTTTCCTGCTTATAAAACAGGTATATTTAAAAGAAATAATGTTTATTGTAGATTTATATTATTCTGGAATAAATAATTTACACATTCCTCCTTTTTCTATTTTTTATAACAATTATTCTGTACATCTGATTATAAAACATTTTGTAAAATTGTTTTGTTTTACTTTGTAAAATAAAATAAAAATGAATATAATATATCTGCATGTTTATACAATGCTACGATAGAACTGTTTTCTAAATTTATATCATTTAAATGATGTTTACTGGTTTGCTGAGGAACAAAACATTTATTTTATAAATATAATAATAATAATAATAATAATAATCTAGCCTACTAAACAGAACCTTTTTCATTTCCACTAATCACTCATGAGGTATAAACAGGAAGTGACACCACACACACACAAAACAGTGTTTAATATTGTATTTTATTAACAAATCCATATCATACATGTTTCAGTTCTATATTACACACATTCCTCTAGTGTCGTGCCCGTGTGGCGTTACAGCAGGTTAAACACAGCAGCAGCGTTACGTCACAAACACTCCTCAGCACCTGAACTCGCTCTTGAGAACATTTCAGTGTTTTGTGAATCCTGCTCTAACACACTGTTAAACACTCTCCTTTACCTGTTAGTCACCTACACACTTATAACCATGTTTTTAAAATCGTCTCATAACGACGGTCATTTTAGCCTTTAAAAAGTTTACTTTTTTACCTTTAAATTAAAGAATGAGCCAGCAAATATGATCTAGCTAGCTTAGCTCAGAATGTCCCACAAGACAGATAGATGTCCCCGTAATGTTCCTATCAAGGTAATCATGGGGTTCAGACTCAGATCATCTGTTTAATTTGTATAAATAAAAGAAAGGTTTTGTCTGTACATTGGTTAGAACTCGCTCTTTCAATGATATCTTTACATTTCATACATTGGAGGACCAGAAACCAGTCTCAGAAATTGTCTGGCAGTCTCTGTCGGTCTGTCTGTCTGTATGTCCAGCCAGCAATACACAGAAACGACTGTAATACAGCTACCCGCCGGCAAAATCCTCAAAACACAGACACGACAGCACAACTCATCATGACTCGCTCCAAAAAAAACTTTCACTACGAAAGCCGAACCTTGAGTCATAATTAAAATCAAAATGTTGAGTATAAATGAAGTTATGAGTAGTTATGTGTCAGATGCTGATCAGCTTATTTTTAGCTTGAACCTTTAAACTATTTCTACAAACTCTTTACCAGTCAACGACGAGTACTTACGCCAGTGTTGAATAAAACTGTAAAACTGTTCCATTAGCTAGATAACAATAGCTCATTCAGCCTGACTAGCAAGAAGGCACAAGCCAGCTCTCAGCTAGAACCTATGGAAGCAGTCGGAGTGTGAGAGAGTGTGTTAGAGCAGAAAATCTTGCTATAAATTCGGGGCAAAAACGAAAACAACAAAACATCAGGAGCTAGTCAAAAAGAAGAGGAAAGCTGTTACGATGATGAGCACAAATTAATTTTCCCATGGGGAACTAATGAACTCGAACTCCGCACTTCTCACACTGCTAATGAAGTGCTAGCACTTTCAACAGAGAAAGTATTTCCAATTTATTTCCTTCTGTATTAAAGGCTGGATCCTGATGAAGCCTAACCAGGACGTTTCACAGTAAATTAACAGCCAGCATTATTTGAGTGTGTGTTATGCATTGTTTTTTAGTTTTTTGGAAAATTAAGTACAGAGACATAATTTGCAAGACTTTTTTTTTTTATGTTACCTTCCTGATTAAGTTTTTACAGAAAAAAATTATTTGTTCTTCACTGCGTAATCCTATAAATAATGTTCTTCATCAGAATGTCCTTATTTCTATTTCTCTACAGAGGCATTCTCATACATGCGTGTCCTTTCAGTCTACAGCTACATCTACACTTTGGCTTCTTAAACTGAGTTATACTCGTGCGTTTGATTTCACACATGCAGGAACCACATTGTGCACACACTGTTACACACACTGCAGGTGTTTATTACATCGGTGAAAGGGTTAAAATGCGGATTGAATCTGTACAAGTGAACGAGGCATCAATGTTTGATCATGAAATGTCAAAAACCTTCTTGTTTTATTTCCTGTTTACCATTTCCTGTGTTTTACACAGGAACTAACTCTACAATTCTGCAGTTTTAAGGCTTCATTCCAACTGCGAACTCCTCCCCTACTTAGTGTACTTACTAAAATGTCTGTTTAATGTAGAGCCATCTAGAACCCACAAGATTAAATTCTAATAAGACTAAATAGTAGTTAGTGTGATAGTGTACATTAGTGTTTGTTAGAAACTGATCGGCTCATTAACACGCCATTTATGAGGTGTTAGTGTATGTGTGTGTTAGTGTATGTGTGTTAGTGTGTTAAAGCATCAAAAACACTACACTATATTGAATATGTTCTGCTTTTGTTTAAAGTACTTTTGTATTTAAAGTAAATGTTGTGTTCAGCCCCTCCCCCTGGGTTAGAACTCGACTTTACAGGCGGGGAACGTCTCCTCCTGCATGGCCACTGTGCTGTTGCTACCCAGAACCGTGATGCCCAGCTGCTGCTGTCTCTCCTGGGTCTGATGGTACCACTCGTGCATCATCATCGACTCAAACGTGGGGATTAACGTCACCTACAGACAGAAAGTGATACATGACTGAGACGGAGATCAACTCTTAGCCTGGTCTCATTAACCCTCCTGGCTGGCTCTCTTTTACAGACTGTGTTTCTTACTCACTGTTTCCAACTGCTTGTATCACTTGTTGTCTCTCGAACTAGTTATCTCTCTCATTCATTGTTTCTCTAACTGTCTGTCTCTCAAACTGTCTGTTTGTCTTTTACTGGTTGTCTCTCTAACCAGCACACTCACTCTTTCTGACTGTCCCCAACTGCTTGTCTTTCTTACTGGTTGTCTTTCTAACTGGTCTTATCTTACTGGGTATCGTTCTTACTTCTTGTATCTCTTACTTGTTGTCTTTTTAACTGGTCATTTCCTACTGGTTGTCTCTCCACTGTAACTTCTCACTCTTACTGGCTGTCTCTCTCTCTTTCACTGGTTGTCTCTCTCACTGGTTCTCTCTCTTATTGGCTGGTGCTTTAAATGGTTGTCTTTCTAATTAGTTGATCCTCTTACTGGTTGTTTATTGTTACAAGTTCAATAGTACTAGGCTCACTAATTGGTTGTCTCTATTACTAGCTTGGCCTCTTATGGGTATCCTTTTTGCTGTTTCTCTCTCTCTCTGTCTCTTTCTTCTTTTCTGTCTCTCTTACTGGTTATGCCTTTTACTGACTGTCAGTCTTACTGCCTATCTCTCTTTAAGTAAGGAAGGTGTAATCATTGCTTAACTGCAATATGTGTGAACATACCGGCACATCTTCAGGCCATACAGACTTTCCGTCAAGTAAAGCATCCAGAATGGGTCTCATTATGGCTTCTTTTAGATCATCATCTCCACTTATAATGTAACAGGATGATCGCAAACGGCAGAAGAATTCTACGTCAATAGTGGACGCTGCGTTCCCAGACGGGAGGTACGCCAGGTCCAAATACACAGAGGTGATGCCCTTGATACCTGCCAGCGTTCAGGATTAAGAAGACAAAAAGATAAGTTTAAGATCTAACTGATTCTCTTGTATTTGGATTTTATAGAATACAATGACAGACAGCAAACATTTTTAGCATTTTTCTACCTGCAGTGTTTGGTCTTTTTGCACCAGCATGGGAAGAACGGGATACTGGAGTGTCTACATTAGGATTTGACCTCAGATTCCCACCTGGCCCACTCTGACTTCCTGTTCTGGTTTTGCTAGATTGTCCTGAAGTGCTAGGTGCACTTAGCCTCTGTGTAACCCCAGTTGTCTTCCTGCTCTTTGCGCCAGTTTTGCCGAGTTTCCCAGGATCAGGCATGCAGGCCCCAGGCTGGGCAGGAAGAGGAGGGAAATCTTTGAGAGGAACAGGAAGAGGATCCTGAAGTGGTGAATTATTCAGGTTCAGGTTGTCAGGGGATGAGTGCACAACCACCTCATCGTCAGAATCTAACGCACCATCTGCAGTGATAGAGGGGCATTCCTCCAGACCAGGCTGGGGGTCGGAATCTGAGGCCGTTGGGAAGTAGTCACTAGCAGAGGTGAGAGGTGTTTCCTGGGCTGGTTGAGTGAGCTTGTTGCTTACAAATGCTTGGTGCAGGGGCTTCACCACTTCCTGGGAGAGATCGCTGTCATCTGAGAAGTCATGAGGGCTGGTAGCCATGAGTCCAGGTGAAAGGGTATGCTGATCTTTCTCTAGAGGTTTGAAATGTTTAAACTCACAGGGAGAAACCAAACAGAGGTCGACATCATGAGGAGCATCAAACATCAAACTCTGTGGTCCTGAAGGACGTCCTTCTGGGGCATCGGTCATCACCCTCTTTGTATGCGCCATCTTTAAAGACAAAGACATGCCTACTTTAAAATCAGGATCTGCATAGTGTCCGTTAGAGTAAGATGTCTCATCCTCGTTTGTGGATTCACTGACTGTAGGAAGCACCTGCTCAAAGGACATGGACAAAGACTCGTCAACCTCAGTGGACTGTGGCGAGCTAACTTCAGCAGGCATCGAGTGTGTGGTTGTGGTCACCGTGGGTGAAATATCAGGAATAATGTCTTTGAAAGAGCTCAGAGACAGGAAACTGGAATGTTTCTCTTTAGAAGAGCTGGAGTTACTCTCTTGAGTACTTTTAGGACATCCAGACTCTGACGTTTTACATGAGCCTCCTTGCTGGCTGTCTGATCCCAAGCACATCTTAGCTGCTAAGCTGCTGCAGTCTCTGGAGGCCCAGGTCTCCTCAGGGGAAAGGTGATAAGGCGTATGACCAGCACTGTTTGGGCCAGACCTTGGAGAACTCAACTCCAAGGTTTTCTCATCCGGGCTAATGCAGACTTCATCCTGGCCACTTTTGTTCAGATTGTCCTTCACAGGTCCATCGTTCCCGCTAAACTCAGTGGGCGTAAGGTCCAGATTTACACTGCGCTCACTCTTTGGAGTCTTGACAGTCCCAGAAGCCTCAGTGAGCTGGACTGCATTCTGTATTTCATCTGTAAACTTCTCTGGACTCACATGTTTTCTTTTTGGATCGTCCTCACTTTCTGATTCCTTCCTCAGCGTGATGTCAGGGATTTTAGCTTTAGCAGACTGCTCTTGTTCCATTTCCAGAAATTCGGCTGTCAAGTCCTCAGGTGAAGACATCTCAGTGTGTTTTGGATCCCCTACATCACCTGAGAGCTTCTGGTTTTGCTGCTCCTTTTTAGATTTGTTGTTCTTTATTCTGTCCTCTGTCCCTTTGTTCACTTTCATTTCATTTCTCTTAGCGCTTGCAGATTTATTTAGGTCTACAGGAGGGGACGCAGACATCTGAGCCGTTTTCTTGGGCTCTTTCCCCATCAAGTTGTTTTTTCTTTCCTCAGCCTTTTCATTATTCTTCTTTTTGCTTGAAGAAGAATCCTTTTTAATGGACACTTTTTTCTGTCCTGTTTCCTGTATTTTTGATCCAGCTACACTCTTGTCCTCTTTTTTGTTCGATTTAAAAGATTCCTTTCTTGCAATAGTTTTGTTCAGTTTAGGCTTGACACCATTGTCAGCAGAGTTTGGTTTCTCTTCACTGTTAACAGACTTGACCTTGCCTTGGTCTTTTCCGAGCTCCGGATTCCCCCGGGCGGATTTCTCCTTTGTTGTGCCGCCACTTGTCCTGGATTCTTTGGTGACGGACCTGAGGCTGTCCTGGCTCTCGGCTCGTTTTGGGTTCTTTTCTGACTTTGGTTCGATATCGTTGGAGCAGACTACAGGACGTTTGAGAAACTCCAGGTGCTTTAGCTTTTCTAGACCTTCCATTATCTTGGATTGCGGTGTCGCGCCAGGGAAAAGGACTCGTATGATCTTTTCATGTGGGCTGGCAGGATGCCACACAAGTAAAATGCAAAGAGACACCAAAGAACTTAAGGGAACTTCAGAAGATTTGGAACTGGTGCTGTTTTCAGGCCAGCGGTTCATGTAGTCCTCAAACTCTTTGCTGCCTTTAACCGGGTTAATGACATACAGCTCAAGACAGCCGACTCCCATCTTCTGAAACAGAATCACAGGTTCTGCTGGACCGATTGAATTGCGAAGTAGTGGTTCTGTCGAGATCTTGAGCTTCTCCAAATGTCGTAACGTGAGGCCAGCTTGATCGGTACTTCGCAGGATATTTGGATCGCCTTGAATTTTTTTCAGCCTTTTTGGTGCATTAAAGAAAACGATGCCCAGCTCTGGAGAGATCAGATTTTTCACCCATCTGTCTTTCTTCTTCACATCAGAGCAAGCATCCTCCTCGAGCTCTGCAACCTTCCTTGCAAAAAGACTGTTAATCCCGGGAAGATTGTCAGTCCCAGCGTGAGTGAGAAGAACAGAATCCACGCGGTCCAGATGCCTGACTAACTTCCAGAAGCAAGAGCGTGGATCCGATCCACCGTTGACCAAGACATTGAATCCGTTAACAGCGAAAAAGGCACAGTCCCCTCTCCCTCCTGGAAATATGTAGCAGCAGGGACGACAGAGTTTAAGGAACCCCACCGTGCTCGGGGGTTCTAGGAGATCGAATGGAGATAGTGACTCGATGTTCTCGCAGAGGTGATCGGAGAACTCTTGCAGGCCATCCATTTTGGGCAGCACCATTAAAGGGTTTACTTTGATGTCTATTACATCTTGTAAATTGTGTTTCCCATGTATGGAGCTCTTCCATGCGCCGGTCTTTGGACAGCTAAGGGTCAGGATAGCTTTTCCCGTCACGCTTGCAGAGTTTAGTTTGTGTTGAATCTGTTGCGTGCAAAAAAAAAAATAACACAGTCAAGGCAGATGCATAATTATTTGACAGACTGATGTGTCTCACCAAAAGACAGAAACTCAACAACACCACAAAGTTTGTCACAGACCTCATCATCTGTAAAGATCTGAATGAAATGGTTTGGACTGAAGTGTCCGGTGTGTAAGATGAGGTCTCCAGTGTCCTCCAGGGAGCGTCCGGTCAGCAACAGCAACTTGTGCTGAGACGTGTCCGTTATCAGGTCATGTATCTGCACATAGTAGTGTGTTAGCATGCTAATCATGGACATGGTCATAGCAAGGACTATTTTCTGAAATCTGATCAAATGTGTTTATTTGATCATTCACGTATAGTATTTGCAAATTCCATAGCTCTTTTCTGATTGGTTAAAGTTAAATACAGAAAGTTAATACTTAAATCTGTGTTACTTTAATCTCGGAATGGATTTTTTTCTGTTCTAAAAATTGTTCCAGTGCTCCAGTCGGGAGAAAAGAGCAAAATCGTATACATTTTAATTTCTAGTGTCTGAATTTAACGAAACAAAGAAGATCTAAATGTGCCATTAGCAAAGAGAAACAGAATTTCCAAACAAGAATTTCCAAACTGAAAATTCTCTGAACTGAAAGAGAATTTCCAAACTGGAAGTTTGGAAATTCAGCTGGTTTATTATCCAGGAACAAACCTGAGAGTAGAGAGTTTCCTCGGAGGGATTAAACACAACTCTGCAGCTGAACACACTCGTACTGAACTCCAATATCCGCTGACCTGCACAGACACACAAACACACACACACATACACACACACAGATCAGGAGATAGACAAGCAGGGTTACTTACTTAAACCCCAATCTCGTCTGATTTTAGAGGTTTATCAACCTCGGTTTATCAACCTAGGTGCGTTAAAGGTGCGATAAGCGATTTATTTCTTACGTGTACAAATAATCTGTAAAAATATGTAGAGTGAGGACTTCCGGTTAGCAGCCACATGGAGTAGACGTGTGAGTTAGGTGCTCCAACAATTTCGAATTTCTTCACTCCCTTATTCAGCCCTAAATGTTAAATTAAATCTTTAGGATATAATAACTTGGTACTCTACCTCCAACCCACGGTTATCTATTTTTCATTCTTAATGGCTACCAGGAGTGTTAAAACCGTGAAAAAAGACGACACTGCGACCCCTCTAACAGTCAAGACTATCTCAGCGCTGTTAGATAAACACCGTGAAGCGTTAGCGGCTGAATTTAAATCTTTGTTTAGTTTCCCGGAAAGTAAACTAGACCAAATTCAAGCCCAAGTAGAGGACCATGGACAGCGCTTACCATCAATAGAACTGGCTACGGATGACCTGAGCCAGCGTGTGAGTGAGTTGGAGAACATCTGCTCCGGACTTTGGGAAAACAACACTAAGTTAACGGCCAAAGTCGCAGACCTAGAAGGCCGGAGCAGGAGACAAAACCTGCGTGTCCTGGGTCTTCCAGAAGGTACTGAAAGTGGACTCCCAACCGAGTTCTTCTCGAAATTTCTGTGCGAGGTGTTTGGGAGTGAAACGCTGCCATCCCCGCCTGAGATTGATAGAGCTCACCGCATACCGACATCCAAACCCGCTTCAGGATAGAGACCTCGGCCCATCATTCTCCGTGTACATCGGTACCAGGTGAAAGACCTTCTGATTCGGGAGGCTCGGCGGAGAGGGAAGCTGGAATACCGCGGCCAGCAGGTTCGTATCGTGGAAGACTACGCTCCCGAAGTTTTAATCCAGCGAGCCGAGTATAGAGAAGTTATGACTGAGTTATACCACCGTATACCACTCATGACTGAGTTATACCAGACTCCGGCCTTCTCTCCTGTATCCAGCACGGCTCCGGATCACTCTCTCTACCGGACAGAAGAAGTGGCTCCGCTCGGTAGAAGAGGCGCAGAAACACATAGACAGTCTGCCGAAAACTACGTAGTGCACTATAGTCTTATTGTTTAATACGCAATACAATGTGACGTGGGGGAGGGGTGGTGGTGTGTTTTTCTCTTATTGAGAGATTTCAGTATTGGAGTGGGGAAATGTTTTATTTATATATTTAATTTTGAGTTTATGTAAATTGCGTCGGAGCAGAAGATGGTGTGGTTAGCGGCAGGAAGATTTGTTGGGTGGAAAATGGAAGAATGGATGAGCTTGCTGCTTTGTTTGTTAGCAGTTATCTTGGTTTGTTGTGGGGCAGTGGGGTGTGTGGGGGAGGGGTGTGGGGGCAGGGGTGGGGGATCTCCAAAGCCAGTATTGTGTTAGTTCTTTGTACACGGTGTATTTTTAACACGTTGTTCTGTGTTTTACACTTTTGTTTTAATGCTGACGCTCGGCATCTCAGTGTTATTCATGTTTATCTACCTGCATCTCCTCTCAGGGAGAATGAATAGTTCTTTAAACTTTGTGAGCTGGAATGTTAAGGGTTTAAACCATCCGGTCAAGAGAAG
>JAQMYL010000001.1:35429917-35440136 GCA_030014365.1 Clarias pachynema | reverse complement strand
TGTAAAGTTATTTGGATTTTTACAACATTATTGTTGAAATACACAGTCCTGAAAAAGGGGCGTTTCTTTTTTTGCTGTGTATATAAGAATTCATCTGAATTTACTTCATTTCAGGTCTCTTTCGTCGATCAGTTCAGTCTAATCCCAGAATTCCTTAAATTCTATGTGGATTGAATTTTTTTACATTGGCAGATTTTCTTGAAGAGAATAACTTGTGCATTCAACAACACAGTTTCCATTCGCTATAGACTTAGATTATGTCTAAGCAATGCATTTCCTTCAGGAGGATTTTGTGCCAGTTTTATGCCAGTGTTAATTTGTTTTTAACTCCATGAATTAACATTCTCAATGTATTTCATCACCATCGTTCTGCTAGTTTCAGGTGAACAGTTGGTCCTGTTTGTTTTGAGGTTACACGGTGTCACGAGCAACAACCTGAAGAATGTAAGTTTCACATTATTCTGAATGTTAAGGTCAGTGAAACAAGTTAGACTGGCAGGTAGGCAGGTACAGATGTACATGCAGGTGAACAGGATTTGATTATACTTACAATACAAACAATACAAAGTCACAGAGCAAGATCAAGGACAGGATCCGGTAAAAAGTCAGGAGATCTAGAATCAACAGAAAACTGGGGTAGGTAAGCAAGAGTGAGGTGAGGAAAACAGAAACAGCATCAAGACTAGATCAACAGTCAACAATAGAAGGTTTGGTAAAAACTGGTATAAAGTAAACAGAACATTTACTTTGCACTGTGAATGTGATGTGAAGTAGTTTATACTGTGTGTGATAATGGCCTTAGTTGAGATCGGCTATACAGTACATGCACACGAGAGAGTACTCTGGGAAGTCAAAGTTCTAAGCTGATTCTTTTATAAAAATGGCATTGTTCCTGTTCTCACTTACATTATAGCAGCTACACTGCAGAAAGTCTTCACACCGTAGAAAGGGAAAATATTCTTAAATCTAGTCACAATATCTATAATTACTAGAAATATGATTACAACGAAATAAATATAAATTTATTAAGCTTATTTCTAGTCAGATGTTACTAAATTCTAAGTAAATGTCTTGTTTTATATATATACTCCCTCCCCCCTATATTTCTATATTTTGCAATATTTTATTATGCCCTTATTTGTACAGCTTATTTTACTAGTTAAATTTATTTCTTTAATAATTCTTTTTATTGATATTTATTTTATGTATAAGCTTTATTTTCTTTTTAAGGTCACTGGCGGTCGTGCAAGCATTTCACTGCATATCGTACTGTGTATGACTGTGTATGTGACAAATAAAATTTGAATTTGAATTTGAATTTGTTCTTTTGCTAGTTTTGGGGAATTTATTTCTTAAAGTTAAACAGGAATTTATAATGAAATTTCTGGTAAATGAAAGTGTAAAAACAACTGACATTTACATTAAATACAGAACGATGATGAGACTCTTAGCTGCAGGTAAACATCTGAATTTATCAGCTATATTTCTTTTTTAACAAAGCAATTTCCCTCAGGCATGAATAAAGTTCTTTGAATCTTGTATCTTGAATCTTTATTGCACTCAGTGTGTAGAACTTTTTTCTGTGTACAGTTTACATATTCAAATTATTTATCATGGTATACACTACCTTTCTTATTGCACCCACCTATAATCGTTTGCTCATTTCCACTCATTGTATTTACCTCCTTCACTGTACTGTTTATATATGTACTGTGAAAATGCGCTTCTGGTTAGATGCTAACTGTATTTTGTTGCCTTGTACCATACATGTGCAGTGACAATAAAATTTAATCTAATCTAAACATTTGTGGTTTGGAGCCCACTGCTGTAGTTCTCCAAGGAGTTCCTCAGAGCCCAGTGTTTCAAACATGAAGCAGGCAGTCCTGAGAAAACTTTCTACCTTGATGGTACCCAAGCACTAGTGAAACACTGGGATAAGTGCATTAGTGTAGCAGAAATAAAGGGAGTTTTGCTCTCGTAACTGTGTTCTGTTATTCTGTACAATCTAAAGTCCTGCTTTGACTTGAACACAACTCATATTTTTTTTCTTATACTGTGAAAAATTTTTTTTGAGATAATGATAAGGCAGCTACTGCATTACCATAGAAGAGACAGTGTATTATCAAAAAAACTGCAGTAATGTAAACCTGTGGTTTGCACCCGCACTACTGACAGAGCTGCTGTTATAGAAAACTGATCAGAATCCATCTTTTATAATTGTGTGTGTTATTTGTTTACATAGTGCAGTGCTTTTCAAGTTTGCAAGATATTGTGTAAGAAAACACATTTCACCTGAAATAGTAATCAGGTGTGGTGTGCTGTACGAGTCCAGATTATACTGTAGACGTCTTCCAAGAATAGTAACCTTGAAATGTGAGCCGTTTACATTCTGGGCATCAGTCTGGAAAACACTTCAAAGCATCTCAGACTAGATACATTTCTTGAGGAAGTTGTGAAGAAGGGGCGTAAACGCACACCACATTTCCTGGGCAAAAAAGAGTTGTTACAAAGACATAGATCTACAGTATATACTGCCTGGGATATCAGTGTGTGTGTGTGTGTGTGCGCGTGTGTGCGCGTGTGTGTGTGTGTGTGAGTGTGTGTGTGTGTGTGTGTGTGTGTGTGTGTTTTGAAGGGCATCTGCATTAGTACACTTTCACTATGTAATGCAAATGTTCCTGGCAGAATTATTGACACAATTAATGAACCTTTTATCTTACATGACCAGCTTGAACTAATTTATCCAAATAAACTTACAACTGAGACAGGATACGCCTAAACGGTTGGCAAATAAGGACCAAATAAGAAGTCCAGCAGACTCTGGGATTTGAACTCATGATCTTCTGAACAATAACCCAATGGCTTGGCCTCCAACGCATCAGTTTCAATGAGGAGATAACGTCTGAGAAGAAAACTGGTCGTACAAGAAGCAAGCAGAGAGCCTTTAATGGATCCTGTTGCAAAATGCCTTAGAGGTAAATATCGGTTTATTTTGTGCCCTAGTGCATCTCCCCTCTTCCCCTGGTCCGGTCCAATTACAGTACCACAGTCTTCTCTTTCAGCTTGTTGAACACAGACACAGTAAGATCTTTAGCTTCTGTAGTGGTGGTAGGTAGTTATGTGCACTAAAACAGCATTTATACATTTTCTAATATTGCTGTTCTTCTGTGAACTAAAGAATTTATTCATTTGTTCATTATGATGAATAAAAAATAAATAAATCAATGAATGTTCAAACTTTTAACTAGTTCTTGTGAAGTATCAATTGACTGTAGTTGGCACTGGTGGTAGTAGTATAGGTGGTATTCATCTAGGCTGCTGAATGCTGATCTCTCTTTAACAAAGGTCTTGTATGCCCTCCTCTTTATCTCACCACTCAATCTTCTCGCCATCTCGTTTTGTTATGTTGGAATGTTGTAAGTGTAATATTTCAGATATGAAGTGAGGAATGCACATCTCAGTTTGTGTTGATCATTATGATAAGCTGTGCTTCTTATTTAAGTTACATCCACTCACTCACTGTACACGGCATTTATCACGTCTTATTTCATCCGTCTTGTTAATTAAATTACACAAAGTAAATTCATAATAATGAATAAGATAAAAATGAATTAATCAAGTGAATCACCATAAGTTCCCCTACACATGAAGACTAACATGTAAAGGCCAGGAGAGACACCACACAACACGTATGATGAGGGTGTCTGATGATCTCTGTTTACTGTCAGCAACAGGAGGAGATTTAAACCAGTAGCCAGATGCCCTGTGTCATGTACATCTTTATGATTAAAAGAACAAAAGTCATTTACATGTCCCAGGGGAAACAAAGTGAGGAAGTCATGACAGAGACAGATTCAGAGACAGACAGATGATAGGAAACACGTTAGCGTGCTCCGGGGAGAAGAAAAGTTCTCTGGCGAGCCATAAAGTGTATTATTACATAAGAAATTTGACATTTGACAGGACAGAGAGAGATCTAAAGGATGGAGGCATGGGAAAGTTCAACACGGTGTAAAAAGTACCAGTGTAACTTTTCTGAAAGGGTCCAGGGTGTGTGTATGAAAATAATGGTTAATGCTTCACTTTTGTTAAACCCCTTGATTTAAAGCTGAGTGTGTTGACGTTGCACACAACTTGAGGGTTTCATTTTCAATTTAATGTGGTGGTGTACAGGATTCAGGCCATCAGGGTTTAAACAGAAATCTAAGCATACTTTCCATTTAATCAAAGTGACCTAGTGATTGGCTTTCTTTCTTCTTCTTCTTCTTCTTCTTATGTTAATGTTTTAAGTTTAAATCATGGGCGATTCTTTCATTTTTTTCTAAGGCATCCAAGGAATGCTTGAAATGTTCTACAGCTTGTAGAACATTTTTAAATCTGTAAATCATAGTAAAATGTTGTACTTCAACCTGGATAGTTTACATTAATCTGGTCCCTTGGGTCTCTTACAGTATATGATATACAAGTATTAATGATTAGTTACACATAGTCTCAATAATCTACAAGAGGAATGAATTTCTGATTGATTAAATCCTTTCATCCTGTCAAGGCAACAGCTACCAAACAGGAAGGGTGATGACCATCACATGGTTCCTCTGAGACCCGGGACTGGCCGGCCACCTTCTTTTGGACTGCTCCTCACACGCCACTGTGGATGGTGTAACACGCTCAGGAGACAGCGCTATCCATCCCCTCCATGTGTCATGTTCCATCCCCTCAAAGTTGCAAAGAAATCACAAAGAAAAGTAAACTAATCTGCCCTGAAGATGAAGAACTCAAAAGTGTTACAAAGTGCTGAGTGTCAGAGCTGCTTATATAGAAAATGTATACTGCTGCCACTCCTTGAAAATAATTAATGACTACCAGAACCATGGTTCCACATTGCTGGTTTAAAACGCTAGCAGGTGCATTGATTACTAATTGTAAATGCCAAACATTATCCTGTTGTACATTCTTTTTGCTGTCTATGAGTAAAAACTTAAATTACCTTCACGTAACTAAGTTCAGAACCAAGCCTTATTAAAGCCCCCTACGAGCTAAAGGTCTGTGGCATCCACAGTTTTTGGAAAGATTTTGTGTTTAATTTGACTTAATGTTTAATTTTGTGATGTATTAAAAAAAGCAAAAGATTTGGTACCTGTTTTTTCTGATAAAATAAAAAAAATAACCTCAAGAGATTTAATTTTATTGCAAAAGTCTAAAGGTATTTAGAACATTTGAACATGGTATTTGAACATTTGGGTCACAAGTCATCTTGTTTATGCAAGCACAAATCCACAAAATGAAAATGGACTTCATTATAGAATAAAATTGAAATGACAAACATTCACCAGATAATTCATCTCCTGCTTAATTCACTTTTCAGCATTTATTTCCTTTATGAACAATGACTTGAGTGTTTTAAAGGTTCACTGTAAGGTGTCTCCAGTGTGGTTTTCTTTTCTCTTCCTCGTTTTAAGTCAATAACAAACCTGTATTTCAAAGTTTTTTTTTGCATTTATGATGTAATAGTCTAATACTGCAGATGCCACGCCTTCATAGTTTAAAAAGATGAACCCGCCTCGACACAAATCATACACTGTGCCTGTTATTTACTATACACAATCAGTTATCTGATCATTCCTTCTTATCAGGTAAATGATGTTCTTGTAAACATATTTTTAGCAGTTTATTTAGTGATAATAGTAAAATAGTTTACTAGTTACTAGTAATGGTGTTACTATTATAAATTCTATTGTCAACATAATCAAATTCATATGAAATATTAATACTAAAATTGCAGCATAGTGCACAAGTTCTAAAGGAAACAGGCTTCTTGTGCTAAAGTTTGGATGTTTTTTCTAAAAGCATTAATTGTGTGTGTGTTTTATCAGACATGGATTCCAGACTGACTGTGGTGGTTGTGTTTCTCTTTACTGCTTGGCATTTAACTGAAGCCCAGCTGTTTCCAGTGACAGCACTTGGTGTAAGAAAGATTTAACATCATTGGACTTAAATCTCAGCTCATGATGTGTAACATGGTTTATGTTATTAATTAACTGTATAAACCATCCCCATGGAAACAGGTGACAATTTTAAATTATATAAGGTAGTGAATAGATAAGGAGGGTTAATGATGGTTCATTTTCTCTCTTCCCATCTTCAGACCAGTATCACTCGTACCACATGTGGCACCTCTAAGCTGTGTGTGTCGAGTGTAACTGGCTGCGATCCTGCAGGAAACTCCAGCTGCTTTTTCAGCTCGACTCAGGTCAGTAATGGAGTACTGACTGTGGAAATCTCCGGCACGACTTCAGGATACGTGGCGTTGGGACTCACACCAACTACTTCACAAACCCAGATACTAACTCAGGTAACATTGTGAAAAGTTTTGTGGAGGACAAATGTAAAGATAATCCATATATAAAGTATATTAAATACATTTATGTTATTTACTTATATTTTAAATGGGTTGTAGGTAGTGTATAATCGCTATGTGAAATGTATCACAATATTTTACAGTAAGATTCAGCCTTGTACCAGTTAAGGTTTTTAATGCAGCGTTATATATTTTTTTTATTATCCATGCTTATAATTATCATTGTAAAATTTTACAATGTTATCTTGATATATTCTTGTAAAACTTTTTAACAGCTTCTACAAAATAGTTTAGTTTATTTAACACAATGCCACTGAATATTAAATTAAATATTAAAACTTAATTTAATAAGAATTACCAAGGTCATTCTGGTTCTCTTTCCATATGTAGAATGTAGAACGTATAATTATTTGTATTACTGTATATAGTATTCCTGTTAGTAAAAATGGCCAAAACGTCTGCACGTAAAATGTTGATTCTGAAAGAAATAGTATTCTGACAAAACTGTTGCTGTTTTGGTTGAAATAAGCAAATACCAAAAAGGCTGTGATTGGAGAATTACTGCTAATATATAACAGTAACTAATATGTGTCACGGTTAAACACCAGAGGGCGCCATGCTCCCGGACTCCATTTTGCGTTCTGTTGTGTTTTTCTTTAGTTGTGACTTCATTTCCCAGAGTGCACCTTGGTCAGGTGATGGGAGCACACCTGAACCGGGGTAGCTAATTAAGTTAGTTATAAATAGTCTGCCTAAGTTGAGTTTCTTTGTCTGGCATCTGTTTAAGTTAAGTGGGTGTTATGTTTCCATGTTCTTGGTGTCATGCCACTTCCCTAGCTCCTGACCCTTCCTAAATGATCACCTCTGCTTATATGCCTCGTTACCCAAAGCCCACGCACAGCACCCGTTACAATATGTTTCAGCAGCAATAATTACTTTAATTCTAACTGATGCAGTAAGAAGGTTCTCGTATCTCATACAACCATATGGGAAAACATATCTCGATGTGGAAAAGATACTACTGTTTTAAAGAAGGGTAAAAATATATATATATATCAAAAAGGAAAAGAGAACTAATGAGATTGCTGAAATTACTGGAATTGGGTTATAAACTGTTTAACACATAAAAATCTGGAAGGATAGTGCTGAACATCACAGAAGAAATATATAAAAGAAATCCTTGAAATGAAGTTTTATTGTAAACAGACATTACAAATTATATCAATGTTTAATTATAAAATTAATAACATTTTCACATACAGTCACACTGTGGACTAGGACCCATAGGATTTGGACTAAACAGCTGTGTGGCCATAAGAAAACCACTTGTTAGATAGGTAAATTTGCTGAAGGAAAGTTTTGCTGATCCTCTTGAGATCTTTTAATTTTGTTTTGCGGTCCTATTAGTCTTGGGCTCACTACTGAAAGCCCCACAATGTTAAAGTATTTAGTATATAAATAAGCTATAAACTAACCAGTTTATTCAGCACTGTGGCAACCCATTAACAACTAAACGTGTGGGCAGGACCGCAGGATACAGCACAGCCGGTGTACTGAATAAGAGGTGGTGAGATCACTGGGTCAGTATATCAGGAAAAATCAGATATCAAGTGTAGAGATGGTGCAAGGCATGCAAGTGTAAGTGCCATTGTGTGTTTGCATACAATTTTGGGCTTAGTTGCTGAGGAGTGTTTATTTCCCACTGAGCAGCTTGCTAAGGGTCAACCACTGATGGGCTGTGACTGCGGCATGGACTGTGACTTTCATTTACAGCCAAAGTAATCAGCGGATTTAAGTCATGAGCAGATTTGGGGAAGATGGCACAGATTGTTTCTGGTCAAGCCATCACAATTTTAAATCATACACGACACAGACAATTCCCACTTTGTTGAAGTGTTGGGTATTGTGCAGTGTCAGGATCAGATTTACATGCCCAAACCACTTCCACATTCCTCCTGCGATGAGACAGAGCCCCCTCATTAATAAACTTTCAGTGATGAATTCACACCTCGGCCAACCCCAATGCCCAAGACTGTATGACCCTCAGCCTAATGATGTCAAGGCAGGGTGATGCACTGTATCATTGCTGATTCTACCCCCCTGACCTAGGATATGCAAAGGAAATGAGTTCACTGTGCTATAATGTACATGTAACAAATAATTGTTTCTTCATTGACAACAAAATCCACTTTCAAAGCTTTCAGCACAACCCTAAACATCACCCCTCCTTTGTTTTTGGCAGGGAGGGATGATTGGTTGCTGACTATACAATGGAGTTTTGAATGCCTGTGGCCAGGTCTGTTCGGGCCCTCTCAGAGAACCTTTCTGTGATGAGCTGTGATGGTTCTTAATTTCACCCAATTTGAATTTGGGCAATATAAACCTGGCACAAAGACTTCCAAACTGGATGCCTCCTCCAGGCAGTAGGACATGCCTTTATGGAAAACTGACCCCCAAACCATTATTTTTTTTTCTTCACAATGTGGTTCTTGTGTGTTGGGTCTGGAACAGGAGATTCACACTGAGGCTAAGCACTGTGCAATATGCACATTTCACATGGCATCCAGTTACCTTAAGCACATTACAGATTTTGCATAATCACTTAAGGTGGTCCAGTATGAACAAGTATGTGCAACTGCCAGTATTTTGGGACTGTTTGCCCATAGTACCTGTGTCTGGGTGGGGGACCTGGAGTTAAAGGTGGAACTATTTATTTACTCAGGAGCAGCTGGAAATTGTATTGATGAGGCATTTGTAAAAAAAAAAAAAAAAAAAAAAAAAAAAGTTCTACATATTAAATAACTTTAACATCCCATTTCAAGGTTTCACATCCCATTTCAAGTCCTTAGAGCCTACGTTTCCTAGCACCTGTGATCATGGTAAATTTTTAATCTCTCCTTATCCTTATCAGTAATCCCCACATACTTCAAAGAGTCTTCATTATTGTTTCTGTCCCAAAGAAACCCCATCCTTCCTGCCTCAATGACTATAGCTCCGTAGCCCTGACCTCAGGAGTGATGTGAGATGCCATCTCACACCTCCTTCACATATCACTTACTCCGTTGGACACGAGGAAGGGGAATTAATTCACTTTCAGCACTGGAAACCTCTTTTGGGTCCTGTCTTGAGCCCCCTGCTGTACTCACTGTATATACATACATACTGTGTGGTCACTACAACTCCAACACCATCATCAAGTTAGCTGATGACACTGTTGTGGTGTTCCTGATCTCAACAATGTGAACGCCTACTTGGAGGAGATTAGGAACCTGGAGAACTGGTGCCAGAGGAACAAACTTCTCCTGAATGTCAGCAATACAAAGGAGTTAATAGTGAGAGAGTGGACAGCTTCCGGTACCTTGGTGTTCACATCACACAGGACCGGTCATGTTCCTGTCCCACCAACACTGTGGTGAAAAAGGCCAGGCAACATTTCTGCCAGCAGAAATGAGAGACTTTAGACTGGGTTCCAAGGTGCTTAGGAACTTTTACTCCTGCACCACATACTGGAGGTGTGGATATGGTACTTGAGTAAAGTAGGGTTCATCATGATTCACCCCGAGTTTTTGTGCTGTGATTACGTTTCCATCTTTCCATGTGAAAAATTAAACATGTTTAATTTTTTCTTACATGTTTAATTTTTTGCCGGTCCTCGCGGAAGCTTGCCGACCATGCAGAACTTCGCGGAAGGTTAGCGGAACGTAGACGGGCAATTGCGGCAGCTCACAGTGCCTAACAGCCACCTCGAGTGACCGCCCGACATTCCGCGAGATCTGTAGGGTCTGCGAGCTTCCGCATGTTAAACATGTTTAATTTTTTTGCGTGGTAAGATGGAAACGTAATCACGGCACCAAAACTCGC
>JAQMYL010000001.1:35253965-35268744 GCA_030014365.1 Clarias pachynema | reverse complement strand
ATATTTTCACATGTTTTTAACTGTTAAATTTAAGGTCTTACTCTGTAAAACTAATTACAGTTTTTCACTGTAAATTCGGTTATCCCAAGTTTTGTGAAATACGGTTTTATTCTGTAGCAATTTATACGGTATTTTACTGTTAGAATTACGAACATATTTACAGTGCAGATTCTAAACAACAAGGCACTTTTGAAGAAAAAGCATGGCAAGTTCTTACAAAACCAACATTCCCTAAAAATAAGTAGTAAATTTGAGGCACTCACACACTCACTCACTCATCATCTATACCGCTTTATCCTGTATTCATGGTCACGGGGGGCCTGGAGCCTATCACAGGAGGCTTAGGGCACGAGGCGGGGTACATCCTGGACAGGGGGCCAATCCATTGCAGGGCACACACACACACACACTCATTCACACACTAACTACGGGCAATTTGGGAATGGCAATTAGCCAAATCTGCATGTCTTTGGACTGTGGGAGGAAACCGGAGTAAAATGTGATGCAGTACATTTGAATTATACAATTATAAGACATTAAGTATCAAGTGTTTAAACATCGGAGAACTTTCAGCAGAACTGATAATGAACTCAGTGAAGCAACATCTTCAGAACTGTGATGCCACTCACATGACCTTTTGTCGTTTTGACGTACAAAACGTTTACCTGATGAACAGGGCCGGAATTTGTGCTCTTGATTGTAGCCATGACTCTGTTCTTCTCCCACATCCAGTAGAAGAGGGTCCAGTCAGGCCCTCCACCCTGGCCCAGGAGGTACTTTGAGTCAGAAGAGAATGCCATACAGACAAACTCCTGCACGCTGATATCGCCGCCCGTCAGCACTTTCCTCTTACGGCTCTGTTCGTGCTGCAGATCGTAGACGGTGACGGTGCCTCTCTCGCCACACTCTGACACAGCCAGGTAGCGCCAGTTAGGGCTGATGGCGAGGGCCTGCATGCCCTGGCTCCTCTCTGTACCTGTGGGACAACCAGGTGTGCAGTAAGGGGGAGGGGGAGTTAAGTGGGGATGGATTCCAAGGGCCCCTCAGTGACAAGGGGACCCTTAAAAGTGCTATGGTAATGAAAAAGTTTGGCCTTGTGGAGCTTTGGGGCCCTTTAACGTAGAGTTTCAATGTTAATAACATTTAATTCCAAAGAGATATGTAACTGTTATGATACTTAATAAACACTTCATTCATCATTCTCTCTACCAGGTTAATTTTCTTTCCAATATCTCAATAAATACAGAGTTGTTTCTGTAAATTATGTCTTAAACTTTATAGTTTGCTGCTCCACTGTCTTTGTGAGCGAAGATCAAAAGTTAAAGTAAAGATATTAGTGGCACATTAATAATAACAATATATCCTTTTACAAATAAGTCCACTAGAACCTTACCTCCACTCATAAATATGTTTTAATATATTATCACTTGTATAGTAAGGACCTTTTTACAGGGACGTGTAAAGTAAACACTCAGTGGATCAAGGCCTATGTGTAACTGCATTACTCTGAGAGGAATAAGGTGAAGGTGAGACTGTCGAGCATGTCCTGCTCTCGTGCAGGAGAGGACAAATATGATGTCGTTAACAAACAGGGAGACACTGACCAGGGAAGGAAGCGTTTAATGTTTTGTTTTTCAGGAAGACAGGACTAGAAATTCGTCTTTAAAAGACAGAGAAGCTGAGGAGAGTGAAATCTATAGGTGGCGCTGACGGCAGAACGCCAATCAAAGGCATAGAGCGTTACTGAGAGGGAACATGTAGGGAAGAGAGTGTGTGTGGAAGTAGCGGATAAAGCAGACGAAGAGTTCAGGACACAGAACAAGTCAAGACAGGTTCAGGGAGGGATGCATTAGACGTTTTATTGACGGCGGGTCCGGAAGATCGGCTTTAAGAGATCGGGTAGATGAGGGAGAATGAGATTTGGGGTGATGAGGAGTAATGTAACCTACTGGATTCCAACCGCTGTTAAACAACAAAGTAGAAGAAGAAAACGTAGTTTCTCTTAATATTGTTCCACTGTTTCATGAACACTTTGTAAGCAAAGAGCAAAAGTAAACAAGACCTCAGAAGTGGTTCAAATGAGAAGTTCTGAAAAAAATACAGTAGAACCTTACTGTCACTTTTATAGTGAGAGCTCTTTCACATAAGTGTGTAAAGCAGTTTTCTGCAGCTTCTGTAACATGTGCGGAAGGAGTCTCCAGTGTCAGTGCTTTGTAAGAAGTAAAGCTGTAACTTTAAGTTTCCTGAGTTTGCGTTTCCTTGTGGTTGCTCGGTAACAGAAAAAGCTGATTTTTTTTTGTCTTATCAACTTCAAGAGAGAGATAAAAGAGAGGCTTGTGAGGGAACGTCATACTACGTGTCAGGATGACGCACGAGAGGACGAGCTGGCAAAAGAAGCAACTAAAAAAGTAAATGTTGAGGTCAATATCAAATCATCAAAGGAAAAAGCGGCAGCAGAAATGTGATAATGAACCAAAGCGATACATTTGCAGGACAAAGTAGATGTGTGACCAGGGAGAGTAGAAGGCAGTGTTAGGAGTCTATGAACATGGAGAGTCACTGATCAAGGAAGGAACAATTTAATGTTAATGTCTGCTTTAATAGATCGCTTGAAACCTCAGATCTATAGATGGCAGTGATGCAACTTACAGGATGCCAACCAAAGGTGCAGAGCGGGAGCATGTACAGAAGATAAGAGTGTGTGTGAGGAAGTGCCGGGTAAAAGCAGACAAAGGAAGCATTTTTTTTAAAGAAATGCTGGATTGGAAAATTGGCTTTAAGAAGCCGGGAAGATGAGGGAGAATGAGATCTAGAGTTGGCAGTGATGCAACCTACTGGATTCCAACCGCTTTTAAACAAGAAGAAGAAGAAGAATGTGTTTACATGGAGAAAACTATTCGGCCAAACCTGTTAATGATTGAATTCAGGTTTTTCAATTAGGCCTCTTATCCCCAGTGAAGAGCAATCTTAATTTTTCAGCACTTTGTGTCAACAGTTTGTTGAAGGCCCTTTTCTATTCTACAGTAGCATGACTCCGCCCCAGTGCACAAAGCGAGGACTATACAGACATGGTTTGATGAGTTTAGTGTGGAAGAACTCGACCGGCCCGAACACCGAACCCTGACCTCAACCCCATCGAGCATCTTTGGGATGAACTGGAACGATGGAGATTGTGAGCCAGGCCTTCTCGTCCAACATCAGTGTCTGACCTCATAAACGCTCTACAGAATGAATGGACACAGAAACACTCCAACATCTTGTGGACGGACTTTAAAGAAGAGTGGAAACTTTTAGAGCTGCAGAAGGCGGACCGACTCCGTATTCAAGTGTTGGATACAATGTCGCTACAGGTTTGGAGAAATACTTTAACCACCATATGGTAACACCATATAGTGTAGCTGCTGTAGAGTAAGTGACAACAGGAACTAAATTTGTTCATGGAGCTATAAACAACTCTTTAAACACTTCAATATGTAGAACATGGCCTTTAATAAATAATGGTGTGGTATAAGAGGAGTAGAGCAGTAACACACTCACCTGCAATGAACTTGTAGCATCGCTGGTGAATGTTGTAGCGCGCGCAGTTGTTACCGCACGGGAACACCACCGTCTGATCGTCAACGAAGTGCAAATTATTCCTCACCCCTGTGCGCAAACCGAAAACATGCTGCGGGTCGACCTCAGCTAAAGCCATCACTGCTCAGGTTCACACGAGGGAAAGAAAAAAAGGAGAAAACAAACAAGTGCAGAATAAATCATAAATCATGTATATATTACACGCGGACCAGGAGCTCAATTAAACTCTAATTAGCTAAACTAGTATATTACCTTTCCTTTACTTCTGATAATGTCCTTGCAAAGATAAAACACAGCTCGAGAGCTCACATCACCGGGCCACAGTGTACAGTAACCATGGCAACGGCAAACACTAACCCCGCCCCCACCAGTCCCGCGGAACTGCAGCACAATCAGCGCGTGCTCTTTAAATACAAATATGGATTTTTTTTTTCTATTAAAAAAAATACATGTGAAAATGTGTAAAGTTTTAAACCGATATTTAAACTAATTATAGTAATAATAATAATAATAATAACAGTGTGTGTGTGTGTGTGTGTGAGGGAGAGAGAGAGAGACACACGTCACTGGCCGGAACGTTTGTTCGACAGAGTCACTGCGCCACCCGGACTGTTTTCGCGCGAGCACAGAAGGGTTCATCAGAGCCACGACTGGGAAACGCACGTGAGACCCTTAAACAGTGTTAATAACAGTGTTAATAATCCTTTATTTCGCTGTTTATTAAAGATGTCGGACTCAGAAGATGATCTCCAGCTGGGAGTAGACTCTGAGGAGGAGGAGGACTGTGAGCTCTCAGACGGAGAGGTTCGAGTTTTTACCTGTTTTTTTGGGGAGGGATCTGTTAGCTTCATGCTAATAGAGGGGGGAAAGTTAGCTCAGGTTAGAGATTATATTTATAATATAATCATTATATTACATTATTTATTATATTTTAAAACCGCACTTTGGTCTGTGTTATTGTATTATATTGTATTATAGTGTGTTAGTGTGGATCTCCATGACAGCATGTATTTTTTTATTTTTTATCTGTTTGTTTTTTAAATTATTATTATTATTTTTATTTATGACTTTCAATGTAAAACTATCTCTGGGAATATGTTTTTATATCTGCATCACTTGTTTTTGCTACTTATTATACATGATTATGTGTAAACATGATTATACTCCCTTTTCCCCCAGAATGTTTATATTGTATTATATTAGCTTTAATAGTTTTATTCTGGTTAAGGAGATACTTAATACCAAAAAAATTATTAAATATGTTAATATGTTTAATCTGTTTTATTAGCAAATAATTTGAGATGTTTTGATAAACAGACAAAAATTAACACATGGTGTTAATGGTGTGTGTGTGTGTGTGTGTGTGTGTGCGCGCGCACTTTCATACCCTTTGACTAATCACATTAATAGACCTGTTCATGTGTGATATTTACATATACACACTCACTCACACACACACACACTGACCAAAAAAAAAAAGACACCATTTCAGAAGAGTGCAATTACTGGACTTGGCAGGTTTGAATGAACTGAACCTGGTACACGTGATCACACCCTGGAGGGAGAGAGCTGAACTGTTAACTAGTGATGGGTCGTACATGAACGATTCGTTCTATTTGAACGAATCTTTAACGTGACTCAGATGAACGAGTCGTCTCGGAGAGTGATTCGTTCATTTTCTATTGGGCGCGTATGCGCAAAGAATCGCAAAACCTCCGTATGTTATATACAGGAAACAGAATTGAACGATTCTCAGCAATGAGTCTTCAAGTCTCAAGTCTTCTTGACTGATAAGTGCATGAAAGCATTTAAATTTTTTCTTATTTTTCTTTTTTTTTTTTTTTATCTCTAAGCTTCAAGAAGCCTTCTCCCAGGGACTCCTCAAACCCGGCATGAACGTCCCTTTAGAAGAACCTAAGAAAGCTGCGAACAACGTGGTGAGTGTATAACGGTGTCTCTGTGAGATGAAGTGTAATAAATCAGAGCTTTTATCATAACCAGGGTTTTGTTCTCGTCTCACCAGGAGGGTTTGAAGAAATGCCTGGTGGAGTTTAAGAGGAGTCTGGCCTGGGTGGAGCGGCTCGACCTCACCACGCCGCCCGTCGACGACATCGTGGCTAAAGCGGAGGGGAGGGCGGGGGCGGGCGGAGACGAGGTCAGGGCGGACGACGACTTTCAGAGGGAGATGTTCTTGTAAGTGTCTGAGCTGGAGGTTAACTGGACGATATAAACAAATACGTCTAAAACAAATCATGTTCAGTGACCGATGTTCATGTGATGTCGGGAGTGAGATAAACAAAACTTAAAAAGTATAAAAAAGAAACTAAATAAAATACTTTTAATAAGAGGGAGATGAAGTAAGTAAACAAAGTAAATAAGATAATAAGTAAATAAAAATATTCTGTAATAAAGAAAATCAAAATATGCTAAAATAAATTCTCACTCTCTCTCTCTCTCTCTCTCTCTCACACACACACGCACACTGACACACACACACACACACACACTCTCTCTCTCTCTCTCTCTCTCTCACACACACACTCTCTGTGACCCATTATGTGTGTGTGTGTGTGTTGTGGTGCTCTAGTTATCGACAGGCCCAGGCTGCGGTCCTCGAGGCGCTGCCCAAATTACAGAAGTCACAGATTTCTACTAAACGGCCGGACGACTACTTTGCAGAGATGGCCAAATCAGACCAGCACATGCAGAAGGTGTGTGTGTGTTGTTTAAGAATTAAGAAATCTATGTGCTGTTTTTAGAAGTTATGGCGAATTCATTTCTGCTTTGTGTGTGTGTGTGTGTGTGTGTGTGTGTGTGTGTATATAGATCAGGAAGAAGCTGATCCAGAAGCAGATGGCGATGGAGAAATCCGAGAAAGCCAAGAAGCTGAGAGAACAGAGAAAGTTCGGCAAGAAGGTGATCTCTAACCCCAACACCAAAATCTATTAATTTATTTATTTCTAATCTTTTTTTTTTTTTTTTTAGCATTTTAACATGTGATTGTGTTCGATGACGATGTCGTGCACACGATGTCATGATGTTTCGTGTTCCTCTCCAGGTCCAGGTCGAGGTTCTACAGAAGAGGCAGAAGGACAAGAAGTCCATGATGGCGGCGGTGAAGAAATATCAGAAAGGTTTCGTCTCTCGTTCACTGTATCATTTTTTTTCCCTCCTTTTTTGTGGTGCCTTCATGGTGACGGAGTGTTGATGTGTAACAGGTATGACTGACAAACTGGACTTCCTGGAAGGAGACGCTGAGGGGAAGAAAGGAGCAGCAGCAGCAGCACCATCCAAACCGCACATCAACAAGAAACGGTGAGAAACACGGCAGAGCCGCGCGGCACACACGACCGCGCGACACACACGACCGCGCCGCTTTCTCAATGATATCATAATGTAGATATCGTTTTTATTTATTTGTTTGTTTAGATTGATATGATGTGTAAAATTAAATACAGCATTTTAACATTATTTATTTTCCTAGACTTTTAATAAAAGTGTAATTGAATCCAGTTTCACACTGGAGATAAAATAAAACGGCTAATCAGAGTTTAATTTGTTTGTTTTTATTTGTTCGCCCTAATCTAATTATCTAACGTTAATCTAAACCTGCGTGTTAAAGTGTTTATTGATTCACGTCGCAGCTCGTTCTCCTGCTGGAACAAAGTTTCAGAGGTGATAATTTTGAAGTAGGCGGAGCTAACGCAGGAAATCTCGTACATTTGTTTGTTTTTGTCTTTACCTCGTTTTTGACTCATTTTTGAAAAGGAAAAAAAAAAACTGCCCCGTTTTGTGACTGAATGAGAAACTCCTGCGCTGTCTGTTTTTAGTCCTAATGCTAAGAGGAAGTACAAGGACTCGAAGTTTGGGTTCGGCGGCAAAAAGAAAGGCTCCAAGTGGAACACGAAGGAGAGCTACGACGACGTGTCGGGATTCCGCGGCAAAGTCGCTCACGGCAAAGTGGGCAAGAAGTTCAGCAAAGGAGGAAAGAAGAACGTGAGTACAGATCCTCAACGCTAATGTTCAACTTTTAATGTTCAATAGGAAAATATTGTCTATTTTTATTTTATTATAAAGAATCCTGGGGTCGGACATTAATTTTTTGGAGGGGTTTAATACTCTCTTTCTCTCTCACACGCACTCTTTCTCTCTCCTACACACTATTTCTCTCTTAAATAATTTCTCACTTTCTCTCACTCTCACAGTTGTATTTATTTTTTGTGATTTCAGTATTTTTTTTAATCTAACCTTGACTTTGCGCTGTAAGTGCTGCTCTAATTCCGCTGCACTCAGACAATCAGGCGACAATCAAGAATCTTGAAGTAGAAATTAAAGCTGCATAAATTAGTGTGAAACAAAAATGTCTTCATTCAGTGTTTGGAATCTGTAGCCGCAGTTCTGTTTATAAAACCTTCTTAACTCTAGTCTGTGTGTAATGTGTTTTGTGTGTGTGTGTGTGTGTGTGTACCTTGTGCACATCAGAGTCGGTCATTACACTGTTCTGTTGATCGGTGGGCAGAGTGAGAGCAGTTTATGTGCAGTTACATTCTTCTACCACTAGAGGGTGTAGCTTCCTGTATATATTTTAGAAGAATCAGAAAAAGACTTATTCCCAAATGCGTTTACATTTTATCCCCTCAAACGCAAAGATATATAAATTTTAAATATTTGCAAACATTCAAATATTTACTAACACACATTACAACACACTAACTTGTATACACACACACCTTTGTGTTTAAGTGGGATAAAATGTTGCAGTTCCATTATTATCCTCCAGATGGTGCGCTAAACTACTTATTTGCCAAGTTTGTCTAGAATTGTAGTGAAATCTACAGGATATCTAGATGATGTATTGGATAAGAATGTATAAAATCGTGATACTTACAGAATCGCAATACAGATCGGATCATGACAATCGTTAGTCCTGATTAATTGCACGCTCATTTTGTCAGTGTGACGATGTTCCTCTAATATGTGTCGACAGAAGCGGCCGGGGAAAGAAACGCGCCGGAAGATGAAGCAGCGAAAGTGAGACGTGATTAACATCTTTAATGTGGAGATCTGACGACGCTTCTCTGATCTTCAGTGGACCTCTGTGATGGCACAAACTGCTCCAAACACACACACACACACACACTTGGAGAAAGCTGGGGTGTGCTGTTTCTGAAGAGGGACGTACTCATGAGTCTCACCAAAAAAAAAAAGATTTTGCCTTTTGATTTAAAAAAAGAAAAAAAGTTATTTTTTTTATTACTTCCTGGTTTGTGAATGATGAGCTGCCTGGGTGCGTTTATTATTTTATCCAGGACGTCTGGACGCCTCTGTACGTTTGTTGTCACACAAGTGCCAAAGTTTGTGTGGATTTACAGGGACTTTTACACAAACCTGGCGGCTGGATGACGAATCGGAACCAAGGATTCGCTGAGTGTGTGACAAACACGCACACAAGACATAAAATATAACTTGAAATAAAATTTTTTTTAAAGTGAATGAAATAACATGTGTTTTACTTCCTCGGTCCGATCATGTGACTCAGCTCACTGTTAAGTGTCGACTCTTTTTTGGGATCCCAAATGAATCGCTGGTTTTGGGGAAATAAAAAGGCAATTTCATAATCAGTTATTATTATTATTAATATTAATATTTCTTTCCTGAGATGTTTATCATGCTTTACTTAATAATTAACAGAAACATTTCATATATACAGTATGAGAGTCGACTCTTCAGTGAATCTAAAGAGCGGCCTCGCGCACACAAGCTACACAAGCTTCCATAATTTCACCTTTTTTTTCCATATTTGTAAAATTTCATCCACACATTTATGCAAAAATCCTTTTTTGTAAATCACATTATAAGACTTTGACTTGGGTAGATTTTTTTTATTAAATTTAAATTAGTCTCATTTTCATGAATTATCTGGAACATAAACAGTGAAAAATTTGCAATCTTAGTGAATAGAGCACATTAGTGACACCTTGTGTGCAGTGTCATTACAATTCAAAATTATTGGCACTCATTTAAAAAGTTAACTTTTTCAGGGAGCAGGCATGCACTGATTGAATAAACTGGTTTTAAAATTATTTGCACCCCACGAGTACAATATCAGCATATTGAGCTTCTACACACTGCTATAGATTTGAGTGTGTTTATAGAGACGTGTTAAATATACAATATCCGAACCAGATCCCTTATTAAGAAAAAATCCACAGACTTCTTGTTGTTGTTCAGGACTTCTCTGAGGATAAAAAAAAAAACATATCACATAAACATTATTATAATACAGAATAAGTATTGATATCAGTAGAGTCGCATTTAAAGCATTTTAATAAGTCTTATAACGGCTGTACTCAAGATTGATAAATTTTTCTCCTTAACTTTGACATCATATTCTATGAATTAACATCAATAATTTTGAATATTCCAGTACATCAGCCAGGATGAGGCGTTCTCATTACACGTCAAGTGTTTATCTGAAGTAAAGTGCTTAATCGGCTCCGTGTGTTGTAGAGAAAACACCGGATACAATAACGTAAAGACGTAAAGATGAGAACACTCGAGGATGAAATACACTGGAGAATAGAAACCATGCACAAACAGCTGTTTTTAGAACTACACAGTAAACACAAAGTCGTGTACCATCAGTGAAGACATTTACAGTAAATCCTCTTTGATCATCACCACCAGACGTTCATCAGGTAAATAAACATTAATGTAGAAACGACAAAAAACACTGAACACAGAACGTTTAACAATGATCTCGGTGTAAAGACCTGAACCTTGATTTTTAACTTAGGAATGGCGTTGAGAGAGACCTCCAACGTTCATGTTTTAATCCTGAGTGGATTGTAAAGCACCCCCTGGAGGTGAAGATGATCGCTGTCGGCCGCCTTCAGCTATTCCTGAGTTGGGAGGGGAAAAAAGGACCAATTTAGACCAAGACTGTGATTTAAACTAACAATTTTTAGGTTATATGTACAGAATAATCAGGACGGGACAGTCGGGGGTCTGGTTTGTGTCTTTAGTCCTGCAGCAGCTCGATTCCTGGGTAGTTTTTAACATTTACATCTAGACATTCTGCAGACGTTCTTATACAGAGGAAAACAAAACTGATTAATCCTCATTGACCTTCAGGTTTATTTTTTAATCTCAGGAAGTTTTTCCGCAGCATCACCTCATTAGAAATAAATTAATAAAGCTGTACGTTTATAAAGCCAACCTTTATTGTTTTTATTTTTACATACACCTCTATCCAGGATTTTAGTTCTGTAAAGCTGCTGTGTGAATAAACACCGCCTTCATGCATCACTTAATTGTATTTAACCACCTAAAGATAACAGACTTTAGTTCACAGATCAAAGTGCTGAATATTGTAGCCCACCATCATCAGAGCTGTTATATTTATTATTCAGCACTTATACACTATATAGAGTTATTACTGCCACTGGAAATTTAAAGTGTAAAAGCTGTAAATAATAACAAACATCAGATTATTAAAATTGTAAATGTTATGTTTTCTACACAAAAACACTTCTGGTTCTGTCATGAATGAAAAAAAATTGTAAAAATCTTAATATTCAAAAGAGGAAATGTTAGCGTAGCCTCAGTAATGCGCCCTCTACTGGCCGAAACGTTCCAGGACCAGAACCGTAACCAGAACAAACTAACGATATCATAATGTCTGATCCATCATTATTGTTCCTCGTTCTGTAACTGTGATGCAGATTTATAAAGTTTAATCGCCTCAGAATGTTTTTCACATTTTGTCTGGTCACTCGTACCCGAGTCGGGTCCGTGGACTGGCTCCCAGACGCCCGGCGGGTGGAGATCAGGGTGTGGATGAGGGAGATACGGCACGTAAAAGACACCTGGAGCCTCCTACAAACAAATATAATAAATATAATAAATATTATAATAATAATATATTCCTCAGACCTGGTGACGTTAAATGTAAATATAAACTGATAAAATCCTTTAATACTTTAAAATAATGTATTCAACATGTCAGGTGATGTCAGTGACTCTCACCTGTCTGTGTTCCACCAGCGCTGCCAGGGGAACGTGAGGGAACGTGACGGGTCCGAGCATGGGCACCCCGAATCTGACCGTGAAGCCCGGTTGTGCGAGGGCGCCGGCGTAGTGCCCGTGCAGGGGGAGGGGCATCGCCAGGGGCAGGTCGCCAAAGTGAATAGCGTTTAGGGGTGTGTGTGGTGTGACGTAATCCCACGGCACCCGGGGCAGCTCTGGAAAATAACACAGAGATACTCATGCTGTTAAGAACAGAACCAAACGCCAGCTCAGAAACACACACACGTTATCATTTATATACAGATTAGCATCCAGTTAAGATGTGTAGTGCTAATGTACTTAGCACCGGCGAACCTGAAGTACCCTGTAGAATTACTGGCACTGATCATAAACTCTTCAGAAGATTAAACTCAAACATCAACATCAGGAACAAATGATTTTTGCTCTTGAATTATCCTCATGTTATGAAATTCCTATATTAAAATGGTGCCAATACTTTTAAAATAGTTTTACAGCATCTGTTTAAGATCAGATTATTTTATACTGTATATTCACAAATGCATGTATAACATTTCAAAAGTATTTACTGTTTTATATATTATTAAATAATACTATACATTTTATAAATTATACCCTAATATAAACTTTTTTTATTCTATTCTATTTTTATTAATCGCTTTTATTTTTAACTAAGAATATTTATGCTCAGTCCTATATGATACAAACGGTCTTCTATTTTTAACAATAAATTTGAACAATAAATTTCAGTGCTATCAAATATTTTGTTGTGCATTTTAATAACTAAATTGACAATAATTTAAAAAAATAAAATAATTATATATATATATATATAATATATAACCACTAATTTCAATAAATGTAATTCCTTAAATACTGTCTATTTAACGTGATGTTTTAATCTAAATACTTTTTTAATAGACACTTTAACACATATACTGTACATTATTCTAAATGCTTTGAGAAAAACACAAACTCCTGGTTCTATAAAAGTGTAAACTACATTTCTCTCATTCTTTAAAGATGACATTAATATATGTACAGTTATTTATACAGTCTCTTAAATTATTTAACTCTTGTGTTATATTTGTTTCATCTGAACATAAAACAGAAGCCCAGAAGTCTTTTCTTTGTCCAGATGGTGTGTAGTGTCCGTTGGACTGTCTGCCCTGAGATGTTGCCACCAGCAGAGCCCAGATTCATTAGGATGGCCTTGGTGGTGATCCTTTTCCTCTCTCTCACTATCCTCCTGGCCAGCACAGGTGTCACTTTTGTCTCCCGACCACGTCCTCTGAGATTTTTCACAGTGCGGAACATCTTGTATTTTTTAATAATACTTTGGACTGTAGAAACTGGAACTTCCAAACATTCAGATATGGTCTTACAGCCCTTTCCTGACTTGCACAGCCGCAGGTCCTTAGTGAGCTCCTTAGTCTTACACATGACTGTCCTCAAACCAACAGCAGAGAGCTTCTGTTTTTCACCTGTTGAGTTGATTAAAACAGCTGTTCCCAATCAATCAGGGTAATTAGGAGGCTTTAGAAGAGCTTGGACTATTTGGAATGGTATAGAACTTTGGATTTTTCTATAGACTGTAACAGTTTGCTAAGGGTATGAATAATTTTGGACATGCCACTTTTTGTTCAAATGTAAATAAAAGCTGAGAAATATTTTTTTCCACAATGATGCCTCTTGTACATCGTCTTATTATCTTCTGCGAGAAGCCTTCGTTTCGTTTGTGTCATTTCCGGTCAAAAAAAAACTTGCTGGTTGAATGAAAGTAACTTTAAGTCAGAATTTGACTAATATACGTATATATACTATATATTTATACCTGTATTCAACTTTATTCCTCTCCTTCTTTAAAGATCACAAAAATATATTTTAAGGAATCATTTTTAACATTAATTGTACTTATTATAATATAGTATAAATTATAATTATTATTAGAATAAAACAAAATATATATATATATATTGGAACACAAATTAACTTGACCTGCATATCTTTGGACTGTGGGAGGAAACTGAAGTACTAGAAGGAAACCCACCAAGCACGGGGGAACATACAAACTCCATTCACACAGAGACAGGAATCGAACCCGGACCCTGGAGGTGCAAGGCGACAGTACTAACTACTACACCACCGTGCGGCCTGCGTGTTAATACTAATTTTATTTTAAACAATAAATTTCAGTATCAAATCTTTTGCTATGCATTTTAATTACTACATTGACACTAATCCGAAAAAAGATTTCGTAAATCTACTTAAACAATTTGTGACCACATTGTGATTTCAATAAATGTAATTGCTTAAACACTGTGTTAAACTTAACAAGTTAAACTTTTGTGAACATTTATGTGAAATAGATGTAATTATTCATTTAAATTAGATAAGAAACACATTTAACTAAACATGTAACATTTAACTAAACTTTGTTGTAAATTTATTACATTTCATAGTAAAATTTTGTTTTAGAATTTTATTCTAAATATGCTGAAAAGCTGCCCTGCTTAAAAGAATCACTTAATTAATCACTGAAATAAAAAAGTCAGTCACACTTTCCATCTTTTGTAGTATTGTAATGTATGTATTTGTTAATAGACCATTTAAAAATATTTTACTTTATACTTTTACTTTATATTCTAATTTTACCATTTAAATAATATTTTACAATTAAATGTCCCAGGCTACTTGTAAAACTGACCAAAATGTGTGTAACTATATATTTATACCTGTAGACAACTTTATTCCTCTCCTTCTTTAACGATCACAAAAATATATTTTTAAGGAATCATTTTTAACATTAATTGTACTTATTATAATATATTATATTTTATAATTATTATTATTATTAGAATTTAAAAAAAATCCTTAAATATAAGTGAAATAAGCTGACATTACACAAATACAAATTTCCTTACCTGTTTTATTTTAGGTTTGTAATTTTGTGTGCAAAATTCATATTTCACAATATTTTTATTTTGCATTTTTTAAAAGTATTTAATCATAAAGAAAAGTTAAATTTGATGGAGAAGCCTTAACTAGTACTGCTATGTATATTACCCTAAACCTCTAAAAAATAAGGTTGGCTGTATTTTACACAGTGGTGTCAAAAGTATTCACATTCATTACTTGAGTAGAAGTATATATACTA
>JAQMYL010000001.1:35181049-35191981 GCA_030014365.1 Clarias pachynema | reverse complement strand
TTGTGCCCTAAGCCTCCTGGGATAGGCTCCAGGCCCCCGCGACCCTGAATACAGGATAAAGCGGTATAGAAGATGAGAGTGAGAGTGAATTCAGAGCACATGTGAACAGGAAGCATCAGGCGCTGAATTATAACTGTGTCCACTAGGTGGCGCCGTTTCATTCTAAACCTAGTGTTTTCTTACATACATTATGTTTCTCCTCAGTTAATAAACATATGTAGTGTCAGGTTCCTCCTGAAGCAGACCCGAAGCACGATCTAACGCTTCTTAAAGAGAAGAAAAGAACAGCAAAGGACAGATTTCTATTTTCCTACTGAAGCTGAAGCTGAAGCTGAATTTTCAATATTTGGTTATATACAGGAAAAAAAAATTTCCTTTCTTTTTGCTGCGCTGATTTTAACTTAGAGCAGAATTCCCACCTTATCCGTGAGGTTTACGTCGCAGTCAGGATCCTCCAGCAGAATCCGGACGATGTCTGCGTGTCCGCGGTCGCAGGCGCTGATCAGAGCCGTGGTTCCTGCCTGATCCTGAGCGTTAACGTTGGCACCGTGTGCCAGGAGGAGTCTCACCATGGACGCTCGGCCATGTCTGACCCCCAGGTGGAGCGCCGTCTGACCCACCTGTAGGGACACGAGTACAGGACGCAAAATCAAACAAATACTCATTAACATCAACAATAACAGGAGTGTAAAGCGGCTCCCTTTTCTTCTTGCTACCGTCCTTGTTAACATTCTTGGGACCCATGGTGCTGTGTCTTCACTAAATCTTAAACAAAATGGAAAAAAAAAACTAAAAAATATATAAACTCGCTTCACTTGGCTGTCCAGTGATGCAAATAAGAACAGCTCGGACTATATGAGTAGTTGGACCAGCTCTGTCTCTACCCCCTGCACCTTCAGCTCTGTGGAGTGGACGGGATATACAGTAAGTCTGACCTTACAGAGTAATAACTCGGTGCATAAAGCGGGTCGTTACCCACCTGCCCTGCTCGAGCGTTAACATCCCCGAGCTCCATCAGCTGCCGGACCACCTTTATATCCGTATCAGTGTCCAATGACTGCAGAGACGCCAACATGATCGCCGTGTACCCGGTCTTATTCTTCAGGTCCACGTCACACACACCTGGAGAACACAGAGCATCCAGTAGAGCTTCAGGAGAAGACCTTCTCTCAGAGTTAACTCAGGCTCTGGATAAACAGAACTCAAAATCACTGTCAGTAAAAACTGTTTTATTTCTGAATATTTTAGGAGGCCGTTTATTCATTTTGGCGTTGTAGCACTCTGTCCTGTTTTTAGCTGAGCAGTAATTCAGGATTGGCTCGAGTGACTTGAACAGCGGTTTGGATGCTTCCAGTTGTTCCAGTGTGTGTGTGTGTGTGTGTATGTGCATGGATTTTAGAAAAAAACAAATCCTCATGACTGAAACTTTCCCTCAGAGAAGCCCTCTTGAATAGTCATGTCCTTACTCAGCGTCTTTACAACGTGTCATTTTATCATTTATGTAACAGATGTAGTAAAAATGATGCACAGGGTTTCTAGAGAAGCAGGATGTCTCAGACAGAAAACGTTGTAGCATGTTTTGTTTGTTATTGAGCTCAGAGCTCAATAAAGTGCAGAGGTACCTGAGTGGTTAAGGTGTTGGACTATGGATCAGAAGGTTCCAGGTTTGAGCCCCTGTACCACTAAGGTGCCACTGCAAGTCGCTCTGTATAAGGGCTTCTGCCAGATGCTGTAAATGTAATAAAGTCCATCCCTCTCTCTAACTGCTCAACTATCTTACATTTTTGCCAGATGGTCCTGACATCTTCTTTTTCACATTTGGTTTTATTTCTTTTGGCACAGACATGCCCACTACCCTCCTACGGACCAGCAGAGACTGAGACTCGTTTGTAATGATCCATGTGCATAAAAATTGGCAAATTGTCATGAAAAACAAACAAAGACGCCATTACAAAACGTACTGTAGATTAGTTTTCTGTAGAAGGTGCATATGAAGGACAGTGGTCATGGTGATGGAGAACTATTCTCCATGTGTACCGCTGTATTAATCAATCGCTTCAAAATACTGCTGTGGGGAATTTTTATTGAAATCTTCACACCTGATCATATTTACTATATAAAGTGCACCACAGAGAGCATCCTGACGGGAAACGTCAGAACCTGGTTCGGGAACAGCACCATGCAGGACAGACGAGCTCTACAGAGGGTGGTGAGATCAGCTGAGCACATCATCTACACCAAGCTACCTGACCTGCACTCGATCTACAGCAAGCGGTGCTGGATCAAGGTCAGGAGGATCGTGAAGGACCTCAGCCACCCCAGCATTGGACTGTTCTCTCTGTTGTGGTCAGGAAAAGCTCTTCTGCTCCCTGAAGACCAAAACAGAGAGACTGAGAAGAAGCTTGTTCCTGCAGAACTCCACATGGAGGAAGAAAACTGAACTGTAGTTCAACCGAACTTTACTTGAATGTGTTTTGAAGAAGGCAAAGATGAGGAAAGAGAGAACGATAGAAAGATAGAAGGGATAAGCTATAACTCTGTAATGGTTTAGGAGAAAAACCCACATGAACAATGTGAAGGAGGCAAATAATAAGTTAAAGGAAAAATATCACTTGAGCATTGCTGATGGTGAGATGTTGTGGTGACTGACCCGTGTCCAAGAGGAGTTTAACGATGCTGAATTTGGAGTGCGACACACTGTAATGCAGGGCCGTGTTTCCGTTATCATCCACCATGTTGACCAGGAACTGCAGCACCGCAGGGGTTTTAGTGGCCACTTCGTTAACGTACAGAGCGGCCGTGTCTGCACACGAGTTCTCCTCGGCGCACACGTGGAACCACTGCTGGAACGCCATGGTCAGAGCCCGCCTCTAGAGAACGACAAGATGATAAACGTGATGGTTAGAAGCTCACCACACTGACGTCCCAAACTGTATGGTTTTAGTGATTTACCATTTCATCGTTTGGTTCAGAAACTTCATTCATGTGCTTCTCCAGGAAGTGACACGCGTTCATGAAGTCGGTCTCCACCCCCCTGAGGTAACGGGTTGTTAATAAGACATAATTATTACACTTATATTCATGAGAACTTGCTCAGATGATGCTATCTCACCTTCCGCCGTCACCACTTGGTGCCTCTTCTGGTTCAGATCCTGAACACATGCCGTCCTGCTTGTCCTCTGCCTGACCTCCTGGACATTTTGCTTCACACGTCCTGTCCTGCTCTTCATGATGTTCTTCAGACATTTTCGAGTGCCTGGTCTCTGCACTGGTTTCTCTGGTGGTCAGGGTAGAACTCGGCAGCTCTACTTCAGTGAGGGAAATGTTTTGGTTAAACCCTTCCTCAGCAGGATCCTCTGCCCTTGTGCTGCCCTCCACTCCTTCACCAGAGTCGCTGAGAATTCATCCAAAGAGAAATTACTGAAATTCTGACCAGCGCCAGACCCAGATGTTTATAACGTGATATACAGTAGAAGTGTATATAAGGAGGTTACCGGTCTCTTCCCTGGTCTTCTTCAGGACATTCCCATGTCTCCACCACAGATATCCAGTCTTCCAACATGGGCTCCTGAGCTGAGGTGCAAAAATGAGTAATGCATTGTGTAACCTCTTATACCGAGAACGGGCCAACAAAAACTTTTAGAATCCTAAATTTCTAAAATAAATCTGAAACTGAATTAAACTGAAACAAGAGCTTCGTTTCTCCTCTATAAGCCAAAACAGAGCAATAAACTCAGAGGTTTAAGCTCAGACACTGACCACGAACTGACAGTCAACTGTTAATTAGTAATTGTTCATTTAATATTTTAAGGAAATGATGCTTAACAACCAGGAGAAAAGTCGTAACTCTCCTCAAGTGCCATCAACCAGAGCAATAAAATCATTTTAATGAAACATTAGCAGATATGAAATTCCAGAAATGTCTATATGTTGCTGTTAACCTGAAATCCTCCAGACTCTCCTCCAGTTGCTGCCCCTGTCGAGGGGTTGCCCCAGTGGACCCCATAAATTGTTACGCTGGACCTGGACGCCCTTCCTAACACAACTCTTCCATTCTGTCCAGACTTGAGACCAATGTCTGGTATTTCACCATAATCTTAACTACATAATGTTTCCTGAAGTCCCTGAGAATTCCTTTCTGAAATTATTATATAACAAATATATAGACTATTTATAGACTATTATAAACTGTTTAATGTAAACGCTTCAAATGAGCAAAATTGTCTGGCATGAGAACAAGTCGGATGGAAAAAGAATAAAAACATCCAGATATAAGTTCCATATTTGTTATAGAATAGAAATAAATATTAAATAAATAGTCTATATTTAATAGGGATTGGGACAAAGTTGTTTTAGTTACATATCATAATTAGTGTCTGTGTTAATTCATGTATCTCCACACTGACTCGAAAATAATATATATTTTAATGAGTTCTACTTTTATATATGTTTGTATTTGAGGAGGTAAAATGTTGCAGTTCCTCTATATTCCTGCAGATGGAGCACTCTGAACTACTCACAGCATCCTGCATCCTATAGTTGCTGTTTTTTCCCCAATTCTTATTTGGGATATAATTTCTTTTCATTATACATGTTCACTCTCTGTTTGTGCCTCTTGGATAAATGGTGAAAAATGAAGACATTAGAATTTAGTTTTTGTTGTCTTATTGGTCCTTATCTTTTTTTTGGTCTGGCCGACTCAGAGTTCGACTGAATATGTCGTATCACCTAAAATTGACACACTTGATTTGCATAGTGGTGGTGAGATGAAGAGGAGGTATTCTAACCACCATAAAGATATTGTATAATAATTTTCCTTAAACAGCACATCCTGTCACACCTTCTTCTTCTTGTACCATAGCCACTTATTCTCAACTACAATTTCTTATTTATTTACAAAAGACAAGTTTCTTCTTGGTGAACTCCTCGGTCCTGAAGATGTGGAGCGTAAAGTTACTGCTTTACTTCTGACTCTTACAAAACGCTGACACTGGAGACTCCTTCCTTCCGTAAAATTAAAGAAAATTTGTAAAAATTAACAATTACACGTTCCCCTGCTGTATACCATTACCACCAACATATTAGTAAGAAAAACGAGGGGAAAAAAAGTTTACTCTGCTTCTTTATCTGCACTACTGTCAGAGCTTCTGTTACAGAAAATCACCCCCTTCTGACTGAACTTCAACAGTGCTGTGGTGTAAAGAGCTTTACCTGATGGTGGTGCACCTCCTGAAGGTGATACATAGAGTGTCAGAAGGTTGGCTAAAGAGACCAGCTGTGTTTGGATGGAGCAGACGCGTGGATGTAGATGTTCAGAGGACATATCTTTTCCTGATCCCTCGTTTCTGCAGAGACACTCCCACTGCTCCTGGAGCAGCTCTCGGACTTTTTTCACATGGTGCTCCATGTCTGCTTGGGATCCTGCAGCTCCTGTTGATGTGCAGAGTTTAAAGTCTTGCTCTAAACACACCTGGAAAGCTTTACTTGCCTCTGGTTCAGGTGAAGACATTTGCGGAGATGCTTTGTTCTCTGGGTTCCTCAGGTTGTCTGGTCTAACCCAGATGCTTTCGGCATGTTGTTTGGTCAACTCGTTGATTCTTTCATCTTTGAGGTGACTTTCCTGTTCCTGTTGCTTAAGTAGAATTGTGGTCTTTTCCAGATCAGAATCGAGTTCATGAAGCTTTTGTTCTAGAGCTGTGATTTTCTTCTGCAAAGCCTCAATGAGGGACTCTTCAGCATCTTCATTATTGTTCTTAGTGGCTTGTGGATGTTTTTCTGTGGTTATCGCAATCGCATTAACTTGCTCAGAGGAAGCCTTGATGTTCTCTTCCAGCTGATCGTACTCTCGGTCCATCCAGTCATCTTTCATTTGATTTTTCTTCTCCCTCACCTTTACCATACCACTGGAGAAGCCCTGAATCACAGCGTTGTCAGGTTCGGATCGGAACGTGTACAGGAGCCTCTCACGCTCCTCCTGCAGGATACATATCTGTGCTCTAAGTTCTGGTATAATCCTGATCTCCTCTTCCAGCTCCCCGACTCTTTGAAGAGCCGCAGTGAGCTGTTGTAATGTCCCGTTCACGCCTCCTGGGCTGTGGAAGACGTCCTCGGGAGAACCGTTCTCTTGAGAGAGGAAATCCCTGGAACCGTTGGGGCTGGTCGGGTCCTCGTTGGAGTATTTCCTCAATAACACTGTTAATGGTAAACTTGAGGCTCGCAGTAGATTTGGCCTCACATGTGGTCCCAGCGGTTGCTCGTCAAAAGCCTTGGAGAATTTGCATGGAGACCCTGACTGCCTGCTGAAACCAGCTGACTCTCCGTCTCCCGGATGCTGGGAGTCTGCGAGTCGGGTTCTGTGGAATAAGATGCTCGCAGAGTTCCACTGGGAGGATCTGCAGCTGTACCCGGGCAAGCTGAGGTTACGCGCCAGGTTGCCACTGCTCCGCACACGCGGCCTGCGCTGAAGTTGAACCCTTCTGAGGGTGTTGCCCTTTTCAATGTCCTCGACATATTTAACAAAATCCAGGTCCAAATGAAATCCGTAAGGGGTTTCGACAGAATACGAAGGTGGCCTTCTGTGACTTCCGTTCTCTTTTGGAGCGACGCCGTTCACTGAGAAAACAAGCGAACAGCAATTATAAGCAAACTTTGGCTTCTTGACATACATGGAGTTTAGTCTAGACCAGTGTTTCCCAAAGTGGTACTGCAGTTGGGCTGTTTCATAATTATGATGACTTTTGTATATGTAAATATTTATTCAGATAAAACATAACATAAAACAAAGCCATGATTTAAATTGTGTCATTCTTCATTTAATTTCAGTTCATGTTCTGATCAGAGTTGTGATTAAAGGTTTGAGTTCAGGGTTGTTAGTTTCAGGTTCAATGGCTGGTCTAGACAGATAAACTCAATGATTTAGGGTTATTACCTTTCTGGGTATCCATTGTTTGTGTGTTTTTTTTCAGCTTGGTGTAATTTTCATACCTGGCTTAGCCTGAAAATAAAAGAATAATAAATATAGAGTTATTTTAAAATGAGAAATGTGGATGATTGTGACATCAGAAGATTTTCGCTCATAAAAGTGAGCTTCACACTGACGTACAGTTATTTAAAATCTCTCCTCAGTCTCGGTCTGAGCGATCTGAAACCTCTTTGCAAATTCAGCAGCTGATTTTCTTGCAAAAGTCAGCGGTAACATTTGTTCTCATTTGTTCTGATTTTTTAACTAAATACCACAAAACAACACTGTGATTAAAGTCTGGAAGTGATTTCTTCTTCATCTGAAGGACAGCAGATGAACCGGACCGAACTCTTCTTCATGGACGTTTCCATTTTAATTTAATTTCTTCTTCTTTTATCTCAGTAGGAAAAAAAAATACAGCAAATATAAAATGTCACAGTCATACACAGTCTAATAAGTGCATGCGAGCCGCGATTACAAATGGACTCAATGTCCTACACGGTTGAGAACGTTTTGGAAAAGATTAGAGAAGTCCTCCAGTCCTGCAGCACCACCTCAAATATCTCTCTCTCTCTCCGTCTCTCTCTCCGTTCCTGTTCCTGCTCCTGACCACGTCGCACCACAAAAGGAGCCACGTCACAAACAATGTCAGCTATGCCGTAAACACACAAACAGCCCAAACCCAAACCTCACTCGGACAAACTCCACAACGCCAGCTCTGTCCCGAACAGAGCCCGTCTCATCAGGAAACTCTTCCTCATACAGTACCAGGAGCTGTGTAGCTGTGATCAGGGAGAAGGTCAGACACGGGGCGGGGAACAGGGGCTGATCAGGGGGTGCCGGTTCTTCTACCCTCAGCCTTGAGTTTACTCTGAGCTGAATCGACAAAAGAAAGAAATGACCTTCATTTTCTCAGGAAGCAAAACTTATAACAAAATGTCTCCTGCATCCTGTAGTTCAGAGTCGTCCTTCACAGAGGTGTTTATGTGCGCACGTGTACTCTTATCACATCTCCGCCGACACACATACACACCCGAGTGTGACAGGATGATGGAAAGCATAGCAGCAGTCACGTGACGGGAAAAAACGTCCGTGAATAAACTGGAAATAAAAGCATGTATTAAGTTACTGTTATTTAAAGGTCCTGTATTTGTGTATTTTGGAGTTCCCCCAAGGTGTGTGTGTGTGTGTGTGTGTGTGTGTGTGTGTGTGTGTGTGTGTTATTGCCCTCGATAGTGCCCTTTTCCTAACCTCGATCTCCTCGTTTCACTCCTCTTCCGAACGCACCGTTTCAGTATCTGTGTGAGCCACCAGTGCTGAGCATCTAATATGACATCACATTAGGGAGGAAAATCGAATCCCTGGCAAATACAAACATCAAAAGAGGACAAAAAACTGGGAATGTTTTATTTTTCATGTTTTTTTTACGGTTTTCCCTTCCCTGAGTCAAAATGATCATTTCTTCCTACTGTATAAGCACATAATTTTGCACACACACACACACACTCCCCTCTTTCCTATGTTACCCACCCCCCCCCAAAATAAACCCCTGCTCTTATTTAAATACATTTCTCTCCATTTGCATTCCTTCATTCCTTCTCAGACCACAAATTGGTTTTGAATCTGTGACAATTCACAATCTCCTAAAGGCTGCAGACGTAAAAGCGTAAACAGCGCGGTGTGGGAGGAAGCGGAGGTTTTTCCAGCAGGGTTTCAGTGCTCAGGAGAGAGAGAGAGAGGGAGGGGGTGGGAGGGGGTGGGGGGATCCTGGAATGGATGGGACACGGTATAGAAACTCAGTCGGAGTAAACAAAACTCGAGCCCGGTTCTGCTGTCGGTTCCAAACCCGGGAGTTCTGCGTTCAGCTCAATTTGCCCGCAGTGACTCAGAGACGTCTAACCGCGCGTATTTATGGTGTAGAACTCCTGCCCGCGGATTAGACCTTAAGATTTTAGACTCGTCTTTTTCCAGCCCATAGATTAAAACCTCGCTCTGGTTTATTCTCACACAATGGAGTGCGACTGTAACAGCCGCTCCACTCTTCCTGTTACGGCCCCCTCGGCGGCGCGGTTTCCTCGGCACACAACCTCATTCCTTCTCGTCTATTTGGAGTTTGGGGTTGAGGACGGAGGCCAAAGCCCGCGTGTGTCCCTCTCTGACCCTTGGAGGGTGTGGAATGTCCTACTGTCTCTCTGTCTTTTACAGTCAGGACTGTGTTATAAAGACCTTTCCTTTTTCATCCCCTCTGCCTGTCTCTCTCGCTCTCACTCTCTCACACACACTCACATCTGTTTTTCAGATCTGCTTCTTTTCTTTACCAACTTTTATTTTTTTTTCTGTCCTGCTCCATTTCCTTTTTTTCCACTCTGTTGACAGAGCTTGGACCGTGCAGATCACCGTGGCTCACCGCCAAACACAATAAGGGCATTTGCAGAGCAGTTACGTGAGACCTGGTGTGGGTTAAAACCGTCCCAAACTTCTAGACATCTGCACACGGAGATGACATTACACCCTGCTCATGTCCTGTGCAGCTCTGGAGACCATCTTCCCATTGTCCTCACTCAACAATCGCTTCTTCTCATTATCATGATAACTTTTTTGTGTACAATAAAAATCACTTCACATGAAGGAAAAACCCATTTTACATGAAATATATAAAAACTTTTTTAAAATAAGTTTCAAGACTTTGTAAATCATTACCTGTCCTTCTCCAGGTTTGGCAGGAGCGTCCCCTCCTATTGTCCCCGTCTAGCTCCAGTCTGGCATTTCCTTTCCCCCAGACGCCATCACGGACACAGAACAATCCTAGTCGGTGGGATGAAAAACCCCTGGATGTGAAATTCTTTGAAAACATAAAGCAGTATTATTGTGTTGAGATCTGAGAGCGGGGGACGGACATCGGTGCTCACGCCCCCCTGTGTACGCCGGGTCCAGTGAGAGCAGGCGGGAGGGGTGAAAACATAAGCAGACGGCCAATAGGAGTGTGTGTGTGTGTGTGTGTGTGTGTGTGTGGGACTTTGTGCATCGTAGTGCTAAAGAGAGAGTTATAAAAACAAGAGCCATGTGTCAGAGGACTTATACAAGGAACTCAGGGTCTCTCTCACACACACACACACACACACACACACAAACACACAGTCAGAGTGTAACTTAATACACCACAGATGGCCTCAACATCCACTTTAATCAGAAAATACCACGGGGCTTTAGCGGGAGGGCTGGCGAGCCTGTTAAACCCTCTCAGCACATTGTCCTGATGCCGACTGCATCACACCTCCCTTCTGTTTTCTTTTCCGCTAATTGCTGTGAAACTCGCTGGGTAACATCTCCACTCCACTGTCTCGTGTCTCTCAGACGCCTCGGACATCACGGCCTCAGAAACCCTGCAGATGAACGCTTGTTTTCGGGTGAACCTGAAGCTCTATAACTAGTAATGACTGAAATCTTTTGTGATGTGGAGTTTTGTGATGTAAAGCTCAGGCCTTTCTCATCGGCGAAGTCGCAGCATCCTGGGTGCAGAGATATGGAGTATCATCTCAGGAAAAAGAAAAGGTACAGTAGACTGAGTGATAGAGGAGGTTATACAGTATGTTATAAAATCAGGAGCCCGATGGTGAAGTTATTTCCTTTGCAAAAAGTAAGAAATGCCTCCATACTGCAACGCACAAACCCACTGCGCCAGTTTTAGGGCTTTAATCAGTTTTAGGGCGTTTTGCACTGACACGATCATGTCCACTCGTTCTCTCTTTTCAACTTGCAGATGCACCTGATGTACAGTTACAGTGGAACCTCGGATTACGAGCATAATTCATTCCGGAAGCGGGCTCATATTCCAAAACACTCGTAAACCAAATGTAATTTTCCCATAATAAATAATTATTCGTTCTACAGCCACAAAAAAATAAATACATAAAAATAATTAACACAAAATATAAAGTAAAAATAAAACAAATTAACCTGAACTTTACCTT
>JAQMYL010000001.1:35071625-35088102 GCA_030014365.1 Clarias pachynema | reverse complement strand
CCCCCCCCCCCCCCCCCCCCCCCCCCCCCCCCCCCCCAGTGATCAGGAAACGAGTCTCAATCTGACAGCCAGAGTGTGTGTACAGTACCTGGGGCCATGGAGAGACCGAGCGAGAGGAAAGGAAGGCGAGGAGTGACGGGGAGGGGAGAGGAGGGGAGGAGCCTGCTGGGGGAGGAGGCGGAGCCAGGCAGAGTTAAGTTAAGCAGCCAGGTCTTTGTCTCGTACACTTCCTGCCGTGTGTCAAAGTGAACGAGTGCATCGTGTATGCCACCATGGGACTATGCTGCTCTGAGAAAGCGAGGATGTTTGGTGCAAACCACAGCTGGGTCGAGGTGAGGAGAGATAACGCTCAGGAGTTTTATATATATATATACAAATATATACAAACATATACAAATATATTCTGTTTTTTTATGTCTTTAGTCTTTGCAATTCATATTTAGACTGTGTGTGTGTGTGTGTGTGTGTGTGTGGTGTGCAAGACTTCCACAAGCTCATAAAAATCTACACTTTAGCTGTAGTTAAGAAATGTGTGTGCATGAGTGTGTGTGTGTGTGTGTGTGTTTCACAATGAGACACTGTCAGAGTCAGAATTACTGCTCGTATGAATCACATAATCTACCTCCTGTGGTGTCAGAAAAAGGAAGGATGATTTTATCTCTGACGTCTGTGTATATGTGTGTGTGTGTGGGTGTGTGTGTGTGCGTGTGATTGTGTGTGAGATAGGCTAACTTGGTAGTCTAATATCACATAATGTTTAGACACAACGTTCCCAAAACATCAGGGCAGCCCTTCAGCGCGTGACAGTGTCTGAGTGAGGAGAGTCGCAGCGCAGTCGTACCGACACCAAGTTTTTTAATTTAGGGGGAAAAAAACATTGCAACATTTTATACATTAAAAAAAAACGAGATGTATTTTGTAGGTGTTCAGGGACGTTCCGAAGCTTTGCTCTGTCGCATGAAGTCACGTCGTGTGTGTTGTAAGACGGCAGTTCAGGAGAAGTGCAGCCGTGCACCGTGCGTCCTGCAGTGCAGCTGTTCTCGTGCAGGAGCGCTGGGATTTAGACTCTCACGCAAACTCTGCATCAGAGGGTCGAAGGGCAGATGGGAAAGAGAGGGGGGGGGGGGGGCAGACTGCCTTTCTTGGGGTGATTGCACTGTGTTGTTTGTTCTCCCATTGCATTGTGGATGTTTTCTCCAAACACCTCCTTGTTCTCAGTCCCCTGGGCTTACATTAAGGTGTGTGTGTGTGTGTGTGGGTTGTTTAGATAGTTTATCATTTTATCAGATTGTACCAAATCCATCCCATCCAAACCCAGTGCACAAGTTACTCTCTGTTTGTTTGTTTGTTTGTTTGTTTTTCTTCCTCCTAACGTTAATTCTTTCACGCCTTGCAGTTCAAGAGGATGCTGAACCGCGAGCTCACACACCTGTCGGAAATGAGCCGATCTGGGAACCAGGTCTCCGAGTTCATCTCCAACACCTTCTTAGGTGAGTCTGAGCTTCCGTCTGAATTTCATCTCAGTCTCGCTCGTCTGAATGAGTCTCGCTCGTCTGAATGAGTCTCGCGAATGAAAAGGCGAAAATTATTTCTAATGCCCGTGTTAATGTTAACTCACGTCGATCTCACGTTTCACGTGACACAAAGGTAGTTTTCTGAAATGCGCTCAGTTAGCTATATATATATATATATATATATATATATTTAATGTATTTTTCTGGCTTAAAAAAGCCCGGAGAACTGAAACAGCTGGAATGCACGACGAGAAAAAACAAACACTTTCAATCCAATAAGCATTTGTTTGCTTGTTTGGTTTTTGGCATGCATCTTCTCTTCTCAGAGAGCCAGAAACACAATGGAGATGAGAGACAGACGTGTGTGTGTGTGTGTGTGTGTGTTGGGGGAGTTTGTTAAAGTCATTCGAGTTTGCTCCAAGCGGCCTTCTCATGCTGCTCGAACCCAAGAGAGATAAATAAATAAATAATAATCTGTGTGAACCTGCGACAGTAGCAGGAAGTGAGCGCGACCGTATCAGGATACGGGGAAAAGACCGAGGCCTTTGATAACGCCTTAATCACTCTACCTGTAAATCAAGAGCACGGAGGGGAAACATTTCCGCGAATTCCCTCCGAGAAACAGAATTCCCTATATCGCCTGGGGATTAGCGCCAGGCCAGTGTGTGTGTGTGTGTGTGTTTTGTGAACAAAGCCACGCTGAGGGTTTCTCATTTCCAGAATGTGGAACAGCAGCAACTTTTCAGAGAGAGTGCGGCGTTTTACTTGTAACAACAGTGTTTACTGGCGTTACACCACTCGACAAGGTTATGAAATGACGCACAGGACTTAACCTTAAGCACAATAGTTATGGAAATGGACACTCACTCACATTCGCACCCACTCGCGCACACACAGCACACACACACACACATATATACTGTACATACATACATACGTACATGCATGCATACATACATACACAGTTCCTACAGTCGGGAATTCCCCTCCCCCAACCCCACGCCGCGAATGGTGCGAGAATAAACGATTAGAATTGAGCGCTTTGAGTTTAAAGGTCACGAGGAGTCATGAGTTGACTGTAGTGTGCGAGGGGGGACATTAGCATAACTGACAGAGTGAAACCTCTCCCTCACAGACAAACAGAATGAGCTGGAGATCCTGTCGCCTCCTGCCAAGTCTCGGGAGAGGAAGAGGAAACAGCAACAGCAGCCGCTCATGACTCAGATCAGCGGAATGAGGAAGGTCACGCATGGACCGGGCATCTCCAGTAACGTGGCCCGGTTTGGAGTCAAGACCGACTTGGAGGACCTGCTGGCGAAGGTAAGAGGAATTCACCATGCTGATTTGCTTGTCGCTTGCTTCCGACTACTATGAAGTCTTCTCGGTTCCTAGTGTTCCTCCCCCCCTGGTCTCTACCTCCATCCTTCCAAATACCTTCAGTCTGTTCTTTCCTGGTTCCATTAGCGAAATCACAAACAACTTCCTTAACCAAACCCTTCACTCTTTTATTCCGCAGGACTTAGAGAACATAAACAGGTGGGGGTTGGACATCTTCCGGATAGCCGATCATTCGCATCAACGCCCGCTCACCTGCGTCATGTACGCCATCTTCCAGGTCAGTCCCGTTCCTTAACCTCCACCCAAACATAAGTCTTCATTAAGCCGAAAGAAGTCATGCGAACTCAAATCCTTGTATGCTCTCCAGGAGAGAGATTTAATGAAGACGTTCAAGATCCCAATGGACACCTTCGTGACGTACATGATGACCCTGGAGGACCATTACCACTCGGACGTGTCTTACCACAACAGCCTGCACGCCGCCGATGTCGCACAGTCCACGCACATCCTCCTGTCCACGCCTGCTCTCGAGGTGAGGATAAAGTTTGCTACTTCTGTAAAATAAACCTTCTCCAGGTGGAGAAACCCGAAACTGATGTACCACGTCTTGTCTGGAGTCTATTCCCATTTGTGTGTTTTGCTTTTGCCCGCACCATAAACGAGCCGATCCAAGTTGGATCGCTCTGATATTATCACAAGATTGGCGCTTTGATGTCACTTCGCTAATCCTCTTTCCATATTCTTCTCTCCTCTTACTCAGGCGGTCTTCACGGACCTGGAGATTCTGGCAGCCATCTTTGCGGCAGCAATCCATGACGTGGATCACCCGGGGGTCTCGAACCAGTTCCTGATTAATACCAGTGAGTGCTTTTGCCCTTCCATTCCTCCCTTCGCGTGCAGTTTGAGTAACTAGAACCAGACGGAGACCAAACTCTCTGCACGTTGTGTCTGTTTTATCTGCGCTGCTGTTTAGCTGTGTCTAGAAAGACGTTTGAGTAAACACACCCTGCTGTTTTTGTATTTGTGCATTTTATTTTCCTTCTGTCCTCTTATTTATTGAGCTTTGTCTTCTTTACATATGTTCTTTTTATCTTTAATTGGATATTGTGCCTTTGATTTGTTTCCCCTTCTCTTTGTTGTTAAGATGCTGTGCAGATCTTTGATGGTCTTTATAAATAAATTTCTCTCTCAATTCACAGACTCTGAACTGGCGCTCATGTACAACGACGAGTCTGTTCTCGAGAACCATCACTTGGCCGTGGGCTTCAAGCTCCTACAAGGGGAGAACTGTGACATCTTCCAGAACCTGTCGAAGAAACAACGCCAGACCCTTCGCAGGATGGTCATTGACATGGTGAGTCGATCAGACGTCCTCCTCCAGGAAGTTCTCAGCCTTCTTTTGTTTTGTAGAGTTTCTCAGCTAACTCTGCTCTGCTTTCTCTCGTTAGGTGCTAGCGACAGATATGTCCAAACACATGAGCTTGCTGGCGGATCTAAAGACCATGGTGGAGACCAAGAAAGTGACCAGTTCAGGAGTGCTGCTGCTGGACAACTACACGGACAGATTACAGGTAAGAGCTCATGGAATACAGGAAGTGACTTTTCCCTCAAAGGGTCGTTCTTGGAAAGAGTCCCACGCTAATTAACCCTTGCGGTGTCTACAGGTCCTGCGTAATATGGTCCACTGCGCCGATCTCAGCAACCCCACCAAACCTCTGGATATTTACCGGCAGTGGACGGACCGTATCATGGACGAGTTCTTCCACCAAGGCGACCGGGAGCGAGAGCGTGGCATGGAGATCAGCCCCATGTGCGACAAGCACACCGCTTCTGTCGAGAAATCCCAGGTAAGACTCGAGCACATACCCTTCCTGGTTCTTCAAACTTGACAACATTTTATATTTCCTCCGTGTACAAACCGATAACTGACCACGTCCTGATTGTCCTCCAGGTGGGATTCATCGACTACGTCGTGCACCCTCTGTGGGAGACCTGGGCGGATCTGGTGCACCCGGACGCCCAGGACATCCTGGACACTCTGGAGGAGAACAGGAACTGGTACCACAGCATGATCCCTCAGAGTCCTTCTCCTCCGTTCTATGAAGCCAGCGGAGACAAGTTCCAGTTCGAACTGACTTTGGAAGGTGAAGACGGGGACAATGTTCACCACGAAGGACCTTCGGAAACGGCTGACATGGACATAGCGACGTGTTCCTCTCCCGCCGAGACGTAGCAGCTCACTACGTTGTGCGTTGGTTTATTCCGTGATCAACTGAAGATCAGTGAAACTTCTTTTTGACGAAGAAGCTGTTTGCAGACTTGATTACTCCAGAGGTGCTTCTCGCAGCGCGTGATCAGAAGCTAAGGATTCCTTGGAAATCAATTACAAAGTTCTTGCGTGGTTTGCGGGTTCTGGGACTGAAGTAGGGACTCAGTCGATCCCGCAGCGTAAATGTGGCCCCAGTACGGGATGTTATGAAGGAGAACTACTGCCTGATGATCTGTATGGATTTACTTTATCCGTTTTTTTTTTTTGTACCGCGTTGTCAAAGACACACGTTTGGTTTTTTAACTAGGTTGTATTTATCGTGAACACAGATAACCATTGAACACAAAGGAAAGAATTTCTCAAGGTGTTTGGATCAGTCTTATTTGGGGAAACAATGGTTTATTCAACAACTCTATATACACCAAGTACACCTTTTTTTCTTCCTAAGAGACAGTATTCACTGTGCTAAACTTTTAGTTGTTTTATTATTATTATTATTATTATTATTATTATTAATAAACATGGTACTTTTTTTTGTATTGTAAATAGAACCCACAACGAAAGCACTTTAACGCCGACACTGAAACCACTTTAGAGAAAACGAGTCGTGTTGCAGCCAAAAATGAAACAGTCCACTTTTTTTTTTTTTTAAACTGTCACTTAGAATCATGTTTCAGTGCAGCTGATTTAAGAAAATACAATACAATATTTTACAGTCATGGCAATAATCATTGACGTCAATGCCCCTTATTTCTGAGTATAGTCATGTACACACACACACACACACACACACACACACATACAGGATGTGGTTGAATAAAAAAGCGATGTGTCGCACGTCCTGAAATCGAGATTAAATCTCCTGCAGCAGGTTGGCATCGTGCATCACATGCAGCAGACTTAAAGCCACACAGATAGAAATAAAAACGTTGCTTAATCCTTAAATTGTTTCATTTTTACATAACGGTTTGTTAAAAACAGCTGTTAGTGTTAAACGGCGAACAAAATTCGTTTCCAAAACTTCTTGTTGTTATTTTTATTTATTTTATTGTTTGTTTTATCATTGCAATGCAGTGAGTAGTTACGCTCGACTTCCCTGGTGGAATGAACATCATTATTTGTTACTTTGTGCTGGTGTATTGTTGTAATACTTTGTGAATTATTATTGTTATTATTATTATTATTGTTATTATTATTATTATTATTATTTTATTGTGTCCTTCACATAGACACACACACACAAAAACAAAGTGACTAACCGTCCCACACTGTGATTTCATGGTGTATTTGTGTCACTTGCCAAAGAATTTATTAAACATGAACATTTTTGGAAATGTCTTGTGCTTTGTTCATTTTTCTTTTCTTTCTTTCTTTCTTTCCTTTTTTAATAATAATCTCATGCTGAAATGAAAGAAGTTAAAAATAAACTTAAATTTCTTTATGTTTAAAGACCTTTTGGAAAAGAACATATTACACACAAAAGTGTAAACTTTGGACACAAACTAAAAGGAATTTAACATTAACATTTAACATTTAATGCATTATGGCGTCTTCTAGAAAACAAAGTAGTGATGTAGAAATAAAAAATTAACCATAAAATAAGATTATTATTATTATTTTATGTCATAATTAGATTGTTTTTGCAGTTGCACAAATTGTAATCATTGATTTACTTTGAACCTAAACAAGAATTTATGTTTTAGATGTTTTCCTACTGATGTCGAAAGAATAACTTACTTTATTATTTACTTTAGAATTATTTTTAGTCCAAATCTCTGAATTTTTATGCTAACTAAAGTTTTTTTTTTTTTATTGCATCCCTACATCGAAGTTCTGTAACATAAAGCTACAAATTTTTACAAGCTGCATAAATCCTTAAAAAAAACATTAAGAGAGCACTTGAGACTTGAACGTCTGTGAGGTTCAGGTACAAAATTAAGTGTTGCTTCATTTTTTTTGTTCAGCGTGTGTATATATAATAGTTTATAGTTAGAACTACGCAAAAATATTAACACAAGTTCATTATACATAGCTGAAAGAAAGCTGGAAGAAAGAAAACGTCACAGCAAAACTGCAAAATAAATGTACAAATTTCCAAAAATATAATAAAACCCTCCAATTAATGTAATGAGTTCAGTCATTTTTAGATTTTAGTTTATTAAATACATTTTTTAAAAATTATATCCATAGGGGGCCAATCAGCTTCGTATTAGTGTGAAATATTAACACCTGGACTAATTATTAAATGTATTAACCCCCATATACGCTAATAACCGTATTAACCCCGGGATATGGTCCACTCTACCCTGTTTCTCCGCATCTCTATTTGGCTTTGATCACACACACACACACACACACACACACACACTGTCTGGTTATTTCTAGTTTTCTTTGCAGCAGATAGCGATCGTGTGGACGTGACAGAACGACTTCATAATTATCATCATCATGACGTTATAGTTTTTTTTTTTTTCCTGCCCGGAAGGGCCGAATGTGATTAGATGTGTGATTAAATGATGCTGGGATTCATTAAGAGTAGATTACTATAACCGTATTAACACCTGAATATGTTATTATTAACCACATTAACCTCCGAACACGTTATTAACACTGTTATAACCACTGGAGAGATGAAGAATTATCCATATTAACTCCTGAACACATTATAAACATTATTCACCCCTAGAGAAATTTCTCTAGATGTCGTTGTAGAGATAGTGACCGTGTGGACGTGACAGAACGAGTTCATGATTATCATCATTATGACTTTAGTTTTTTATACATTAAAGCCTAAACTAAATTTAGAAATGTACTTAAATTGTGCTGGGATTTATTACCTGTATTAACCCCTGAAATAGTTATTAACCCAATTCACCCCTGAATAGATTGTTAACTGTATTAATGTCTGAAGTGTTTATTAACCTTATTAAGCTCTAAAAATGTTATTAAGTAAATTTATCCACAAATTAATTATCAACAATATTAACACCTGAACTAATTATTAACCGTATTAATCCCCGCACACTTTAATAACCGGATTAACCCCTGGACATGATCCGCTCTGCGCTGTTACTCTACATCTCTATCTGGCTTTTTCCACACACACACACACTGTCTGGTTATTTCTAGTTGCACCAGATAGCAATCGTGTGGACGTGATAGGACGACTTCTTTTCATTTTTCTGTACGGAAAACCTAAATATGATTAAATCCTGCTGAGATTTATTAGCCGTATTAACCCCGGAGTGGATTATTAACCGTATTAATGCTTGAATTCATTATTAACCGCATTAACCCACACACACATAATTAACTGCATTATAACCTCATTATAAACATGTGCTTAACGTATTATAACTGTATACTAGGCGCATTATAATCGTATCTTCAGCATATTCTAACCCCTGGACACATTATTAACCACGTTAACCCAGAAACACGTTCAGAACCGCATTAACTTCTGAACGTTCTCGTCTCGCCTGCGCTGTTACTGCGCCTCATTAGTTGACTTTTTTCCACACAAACTATCTGGTTATTTCCAGTTTTCTCTGCAGCAGATAGCGATCGTGTGGACGTGACAGCAGCGTGTACCCGGAGGCCAAGAGCAGCGAGGCGTATCGTTCGCAGCAGAACTCGCACGGACGCAGCACTATCGCACTCCAGCATCAGACGTTACACTGAACACAAAGCGCAGGAACACGGCGAGGAACGCTGCACCGTCACCTCTCTACGTAACGTTGCATAAAACAACAGCGCTGACATCAGAGTGGTAAAACCCACACGGGCGGTTTACGCGCCTGACCGCGCCGCTGCACAGAGAGACGCGCGGCACCAGCGCCGTGTTTTTACCCAAAGATGTGTTACAGCAACAACATCGACTCACTCAGGCTGCGATCCTCATCTACACGCAAAACTTTATTCTTACAGCAAGACCGCAGTCACCCTGAGGAGCGAGAGAGAGAGAGAGAGAGAGAGAAGAATACAAAGGGGGAAGAGAAAAGAGAAAAAGATTGACAGATAAAGTAACAAAAAGCAAAACCAACAAAGTAACTAATTATAAAAAGGAAAGTAAGAAGGAAAGAAAAAAAAACAAAAAGGAGCAAAAAAAAGAAAAAGTAAGAAGGAAAATAAAAAGAAAAACAGTAGAAAAACAGTTGATGTTTATTATTTTTCTCGAGCGTCTATTTCTGCGAGATTGAAACAGTAAACATGGACTGGAAAAGTGAGAGTTGGAACTGTTGTCGTTGTGGTGTGTGTGTGTGTGTGTGTGTGTGAGACTAAACACTAAGGAGAAGTCTGAGTTTCTGAGAGCTGAGACACAGAGCGGTGTGTTTACTGAAGCCCCAGTGACTCCAGGCCAGCATTTTCCACTGCGCTTCCAGCAGGAAGGAGACCAGGAATCCTGGGAGTTTATTTTTGAGAAAAGCAGCGAGGCCCGGCGCGTGCTGACGTCACACTCCTGTGAGAGCGAGCGCGGAAGAGCGGAGAGAGAGAGAGACGAGGAGCTGAGCCAGGTCGAGGCCCGGGGCAGGGAAGGGAAGGAGATAATACCTGAACACAAGTGCACTCGGTCCACTTCGAGAAAAACTTCCTGCTTCCGTTATCTTTTCCCCAGAGCGCGGGGCCAAGACCCGTATCAAGAGGAAGTGAGAGAGAGAGAGAGGGAGAGGGAGAGGGAGAGGGAGGTCAGGCAGAACAACATGATGAGGCTGTTGACATGAGGACAAACTACAGCCCAGGACAATAACATCTCTACATCACAGGGACAAAACACTGAGAGACAAATCTTAATAACGAGAGAGAGAGAGAGAGAGAGAGAGAGATGCAAGACAAGAAAGAAAAATGCAAGAAACAGACTAGAAAGAAAGGTTGTGTGAGGGTTGTGTAGTGGTTGTGTCCATTTTGTGTCAGGGTTGTGTCACGGTTGTGTGGAGATCGTGTCGGGGTTGTGTCAAAATTGTCTACTGGTTGTGTCCAGGTTGTGTCTCAGCCTTCTCTTGTGTATCTGACTCAAATCCCGGTTGAGGTTTTCAGGTCCAATTGCTCAGGTTTTCAGTCACAGCACAGTGTGTGTGTGTGTGTGTGTGTGTGCAGAGCTGAGGGAGGATTCGAGCGAGTGAACACAGCAGTGTAAGAGTAAGTGTGAAAGTGAGAAGCTGCAGCTGAGCTCTGTGATGCAGATCAGGTGGAAACTCTGCTAGAAAAACACTTCTGCTTGTTGATGCTAAACACCCACTGTGTGCTGCTCTGACTCCGCTCACACAGAACCTCACTAAGCGATGTCGTTGTGGAGCCGTCGTGTTGTGTGAGAGTGTTTGTGCAGGTACAGGACTGCGAGAGAGTCTCCAGTGTCAGCACTGTGTAACAGTCTGTAAGTTTCCGTACATCTTCACGTCACTCTCTGGTTTTATTTTTTAATTATCACTTATTAACATTAAAACAGAGACTAAAGAGAGGCTGATGAGCGAACGACTCTAACTCTGCTACATCACACCACCTCGTCGCTCGCTCGGTATTTTACCGCAACCGAACACCATTTCTGTCGCTGTGACGTGTAGATTTAATGTTTAGAAGTGTGTCATCACAGTCGGACAAAGGAACAAAATTTAAATATATATAGCTTTGTCCCTTTGGGACTTTGTCCCGTTAACTCTAGGGGCCACCACATTGATTCTGGCTCTGGTGTTTACACCCTTCCTGCCTCAACCCTATGGGCCAGAACAACATGCAGTGGCTGGGTTGTATGGAATGTAGGGTTAAGGGTCATGGCCAAAGACCTAACAGCAGCGACCTGGTGGTGGCAGGGCTCAAACTCCCGACCCTCCAATCAGCAACCCAGAGCCTCAAGTGCCTGAGCCACCGCTGCCCCAACAGTCTAAAAGGATAACAGCCCTAAAGCAGAACCTTGTGGGACACCACGCAATGTAAAAGAAAATATATGATGAAAAGCTGCACGGAAACAGAACACACATCCTGAGACGAGCGGGTCATTTACCACTTTAGCCAGCGCTGACAGAGCTACCCCCACGGCATTACACTTCTTACTCCTGCTTAGAACAGAGGCGATCTGAAACGTTTTTGGAGATCAGGCAGTAAAAAACAGATGTGCTAACAATCACATGAACAACAATCAAATGAATATTAATTCCAAAAGTAATTTATGGAGTCTATAAGTAGGGAGGCACTCAGGCACTCCGGCTGCAGGACTGTATCAGGGCATCGAGCTCATTACTGTCAGTCCTGGGTGTGAGAATCAATTGGACAGAGGACATCAAACTTGTAAAATAAATTCCTGGGACATGCTCTGTGTTTGTCCATTTCCTGAAAATTTGATTTTAAATAATATTCACCGGAGCTTAATTTACATTTAGACACTCGGCAGACGCTGTTATAGATCCTCATACTGGTTACTAACTAGAAGTATCATCAGTCAATACTGTTGGGGAAAGTTATTTTTTTTGGTATGGGGAAGTCAACACAAATACCTAAGAAACAGACAGGCCTTTAGGCGTCACTTAAAGCTCGCCAGTGACTCAGCTGTACGGAAATCTAGAGGAAGTTGATTCCACCACCTGGGTGCCGGGACAGAAAACAGTCCAGCTGCGTATCTTCCTTTGAACCGATGATGAGAACATGAGGACTCGTGTATGGAGCACTGAGTAGTAGAGCTTCACTCTCTGTGTGTTTAATCTGTTCATCTCTCTGCACTACTGTAAACAATCACCACACACACATGCACACACACGCAAATACACACACACACGCACGCACACACACACACACATATACACAACAGCATGAGACTATTTTCCAGGACAGCCTACACACATACACACACATACACACAGAGTGAAAACAACAGAAAGAACTAAATGCAAGAAACATTGAAACAACAAAGAAACGCAGTGATAATCTTATCATTTTATAGAGTTCAAATTTTACATTTCGATAAAAAAAATCAGATTCTAAGAAACATTTTTTGAGCCTTTGCTTTTTAAAAAAATATATATTTTCATTTTCATCATTGCTGTCTGCAGGAACTCCAGAGAACCAGAGAACCCTGGACTCGAGCTGCTCTCAGGTGAGGAGTGAAGGGGCAGCGTGTGAAAGCAAACAGCGCCACCATGTGGTGACAAACATGACTTGCATGGACACGCGCGCAGGTTTAAGTAAAGAAAGGAAAGAAAATGAAGAACTAAAAGAACAGCAGAGTAGAAGAGGAGAAAAGAAAAGGATGAGTGAAATAAAAAAGCTATGTTATGGGTTGTGTAGAGAAATGGGTAAAAAGAAAAAGAAAAGGAGAAAGTAAATAAAGAAGGAACAGAAAACAAACATATAAACTGTACAGATGTATTAATAGTTTATATCAAAGCATCAAAAAATGAAGAATCATTTTAATGGCTGAAAGCTTAAATAAGATTTCCATTTTTTTTGTAATACATAAACTAAATAATATTAAAACAGTTTGTGCAAAATTAAACATCCTGCAAATAAATGCATTAAAAAATTAGATTTTATATTTCATGTTTTATTCTTTTCTATTACCATTTTGCCTCTTTACTTCCTTTTTTCCTTTTCAAGGTCACAAGCAGTCGTGTCAGCGCTTCACTGCATATCATACTGTGTATGGTTGTGTAAGTGACAAATAAAAATTAGAAATTTAATTTATAACATTTCGAGTTAGAAACAGGAGCTGACAAGAAAGAGAGGCGAGCACACAGTTACAGAGTCCGAAATAAAGGACGAGACGTGAAGCTGCACACAACAGTTTTTCAATGGAAGTGGAGTTGATGTAGGACAGCAGGTTTTTTTTGGGTGAATGGATCTTCGGCAGGACGTCCAGTCTGGTGCAGCGCTACAGGTCCGCATCATATTCACAATCCTAAAAAGCATTTGGTGTCTCATTCCGTGGGAATGCGAACGCTTTACACAGTCTACTAATTTTATGAATGCTTCTTTAAAAGATTAAAAAAGGAATAAAAATATAAAAAATAAAGCAAAAAAACAGAAAAGCGTAATAAACAATACATAGTCGTAGTAACTTAACGTTCTCGTTTGCTTTAATCAAACTTACAATTCAGTTCAACAATCACATTCTCATGGCTGTCAGAATTCATAGGCATTTCCTTCTGGAGTTATAATTTTACTGCATATTGTTTTAAATTAATTCTTGCTGCTAATGATCTACAGATAAACGGAAGATAAAATGAAACACTTCAGGATTTACAGCAGGGTATCTCACGTCGACTCGGGGTGCAGGACTCACACATGTCCAGACTCGTCTCCACTGCACTAGCGAGCGACTCGTCAATCAGAACAGAGTCGACCATTTTAAATTTAAATGTTTGTTGAAATCCGACAGCCGCGTCTGTCCTTTGGCTTTAAATAACAGAATAAAAAGACTTTTATTGTTCCGGTTGCTCAGGCTGCTGTGCAAAGCACTTTATATTTGCTCTTTTCACTAGAGGGGCGGGACCTTCGTTGAGTATCTCACTCTCCTCCATTTATACTTTAAACATCCCGTCTCTGGAAAAAAAACAGACGATGGAGTTTAATCTGCTCTTTTTTGAAACTTCTGGAAGTTCATGGTGAGAGTCGCTGACAGCCGGGTCTTTTAGCAGATGTTACTGTTTTGTTTTGTTTTGTATCTCTAAGGGGCTACAGTGTCTCCGACGCAAAGTTTATTTCATCCAGTCCTACTAGCAATCAGTTCAGTGATGCTCTAACTCACGTCCAGCTGTTTATCAAGCAGCTGGATCTCCTTTTCTAGCTTCTTCATCTTCAGCTGGCGGTACGCGATTTCCTGCCTGAGGTAGCGTTTATACAGCGCCGTCACATCCTCGTCTCTCTGCAAATAAAACTTTCACAACTCGTTACACAGCACTCATAGAACGCTGCTAGGGTATTTTAAATAAACCGTTAAACAGGGACTCACATCTTCGTCAGCAGGTCTTGAGGGTCCAGAAGGTCCAGGATCTTCTTGACTTGTGTACGCTTCAGAGCCCTGCACATGGAATAAGTGAAAGTCACAGTGGAGTTCAGGGCGAGCACCGTTTAACTGAGTACTAGTTAGATGTGTGTATAAGAATATGATGTGGTATGCTAGTAGTGTATGCGACAGGTTCAAAATATTCACGTTACAGACCACAAGTTACCTCTTCTGGATGAGAACACACCACAATGTTCTTCTCGTCATGTTCTGAATCAGAGTGCTGCCAAGGAATTGCAAATTACAGTCAGCCAGGTCTTCTTTCACAAAATTGATCTTTTCAAATTTACAACCATTACTTCATCCACAGTTTGCCAGCCGGACTGAGTGCGATCCTACAACCCTTCTGAGAAGAAAGAACCTCCAAACCAATAAGACTTTTCATAAAGTAAACTGGGAAAATGGACTCAATTGAATCAATAAAGGTGATCAAGAACCTGATGGTCCTGTGTGGAACATCCAGCAACAGGTACAAGAATCCACCAATCTAACCTTAATGGTAAATCAACCAGACTCAAGACCTTTAGAAACAAATCTCCATAGTGTGATGAAACCACGATTAACTCTTTGGCCCTTAAAAAACCAAGTGATATATCCATACGAAACCAGAAGCTTGGGGGTGGTAGCATGATACGTTGAAGATGTTTTAGCAAAAGGGACGTATTGAAACGTATGGAGAGTTTAAGAGAGTCTTCAGAAAGGAAAATTTACTGTAGGTGTGTTGAGCTTGTTGCGTCAAACACAAGATGATAAGCAGCTGGAAATCACTGCCATGGTGCCAACATCAGATTAAACCCTACGGATTAGGAATTGGATGTTACTCAAGTTCATGTGAAGGCAGGCGAGCCAATACGTCTGGAAATATAGTGTATTTTTAATACATTTACAGACTTTGCCACACCTGAAATAGAATCTCAGATTGACTTGATTTTATTTGATACTGAATTGTTATCTTTGATAAATAATACAGAGCAAATAACATTAAACACTAGTTTAGTCTGCAATTTTCCTTATAAGAACCAGTGAGCCCTCTGCTGGATGTGAACGGAACTGCAATGAATACAGACCAGTCTTCGTTTGTCTCCAACTCCTCTTAAACTTCAATCTGCCTTGTGAGTGCCTTGTATATCTCTAATCTAATCTGAGGTGGAGCTAATATAATTATAACATATAATTATATTATTATAACAATTATATAGTATTAAAATGTTACAAACAGCAACTATAATAGCAGAATATAAACACTGGCGTTACCTCAGTGTGCTCTTCTGCAGAATCGTGATTGGCTGGAACTCTTTGTATAAGAGTTGCGGAACTTTCTGGCTCTGCAAAACATTTCATCATTTAAAATGTAAAATTTTTGTTTAGTCTGGATTGAACGCTGAGAGAAACAATAACATGGCACTAATACCCGTTGCTATGTGCCTCCCGACGCTAATGCCAGTCTGCTCAGAAGAAAGGCCCAAAATGGTACCATCGATCACCGGACGCCCTCTGATCTGCCAAAGAGCCATCTTTTCGGCGGGTGAAAAGTCGGTTGATGTTAATCCTTCACCAAATTTCTGCTTGCGTTTCCTGTTAGCTAAAATCACAACCCACGTTTCACAAAACCCGTCGCATGCAGCCGAGTGCAAAAAAACATTGGATACACTTACCACATTGCACAATGTTTTTGTATTTAATTTTGACCTGCTGCCAGGTGCGCTTTACGTTGTTGGGGTTGGCGCTGGAAAAAAAAAAAAAAGAAGTAATTTTAGGGGAAACTGTCATAAGTACGTATTACTGTTATTTCAAACTTAAACTGCAGAACCCGCCCACAAACTCTTCTTAGCTAACCATTAAGCAGATGTGGCAGATTTGATGTTAATTAAAGTTTATCGTTTTTAAATTAAAAGAAAAAAAAAACTTCACAAGTTGACAAAAAACTGAATCTATGGAAAATGTGTTAGCGGTCAATATCAGATACTGGTTAACGTTAGCACTTAGCATAGTTTAAACCTTTTTTGAAAACATAATTAGTCAGAAGTTGATGCTTCTACTATCTATAATGTAGTTTTAGTTATAAAGAGTATTTTCTTAGTGACATTCCATCTAATCTGAGAGAAATGTTGATTTTTATGGTGACCGAGCATTCGTGCCGGGTTCGCTTAACACTTTGTAATATAAAAAACAATAAAAACGAGAGCACACAAAATCCTCATCAACCGTTATTCTCCTTTATTCACACACAAACTCAAACTTCCCACACACGCCACACGCTAGAGCAGGAAGTGCGCATGCGCCTCTTGCTCTTCTACGGCAAGCCCCGAGGGGATAAAACCTCACACACACATATGCTTCTCACGAGCGCTTGGCATCTAACATTAG
>JAQMYL010000001.1:35048374-35062107 GCA_030014365.1 Clarias pachynema | reverse complement strand
TTTGTATTGGTCTTTCACGTGGAATTCCAATAAAATTGATTCATGTTTGTGGCTGTAATGTGACAAAATGTGGAAAAATTCAAGGGGGCCGAATACTTTTGCAAGCCACTGTATGGTGCTAATATTTAATAATGACTACTAATAATGAATTCCATGTAAACCCCCCAAAACATAATTCAAGGTTAGTAATCAACAACCTGCCTGTATATTACATAACCTGTTGTGACAGTTTCTCTTCTCTGTTTTAAGTGTGTAAGCTGGACAAGTCCAGTGTGGACAGACGGCAGGCTGTCAGCACGTGACTGAGAGGTCGCTGTAGCAATCGTAGCAAAATTGTGGAACTCCCATTTACCAGGGGCTCCAAGTATGCTCCTTGTGCCCTGTGTTCCCAGTAGCCTGTATCCCATTGAGTCAGTATTCCCTGGAGCCTACATTGTTTAGCTCCTCCATTCCTAAAACCGCATGCTCCCATGGTTCTGTATACTGAGGTCCTAACTTCTAATGTCTAAACTCTAAGTTATCAGAATTTTTTGTGCAATTGAGTCCATGTTGCTGCTTGTAAGATCGGCCAGTGAAATGGAGGGATTTGTTGAAACTCGCACATCAATTAAAGGATAACTTTAACTTATTTGTAGAGCCGCTGATCTGACACTTTTCTGTCTTTTTTCCCCACAGTGTCCACTGAAAAGAACTATTTCAAGTAAGTGTGAAATGTGCGAAAGCTAGTATCATGTTTTTCCAGGATGCTTGCTTGTTTTTCAAGCAAATTCAAGCAAATTTGAATTTGCTTGCTGTTTAGATTTGAATTTGAAAATAAAGAAAGCACGACTTGTGGATTCCACAATAAGCCGTTACTCCTGGTTCTCCCTGTAGGTGAGGAGATCGCCAGGCCGAGACGTTCCACTCCAACACCCACTCTAACCCCGGGACCGGGTCCTGACACACCAAAGTTAGCCGCTAGCAATCATGTAGACTAACATTGCTAATCATGGCAATGATAAGATCTCAGATCTGGTCAGACTTGCTAGTTACTCATTTTGCTATAAGTTCTTGCTAATAAATATTTCTGTTGTCCTGCAGTAAAAGGTTATCAGACAACACTACAGCTTTTTTCGACTCTCCGTTTGAAACAAACTTCGAAGCACAGAACTCAGAAGGTAAAATAAACCTACTTAAAATTATCCAAAATGTAAACTGTGTAAAAAGCTAGTGCGTGTTTATAAATGCATTACGATGCTTCATTGACATTCTCTTAACACGTCAAATTTGGCCGCTAAATGTGACCGCATTGTTTTAACGACCATTGTTAAAAATGCTATATAAACAAAGTTTACATTTTATTTAATTTTATTTAAATAAATGTTCTTGAATCATCCATAGATTAGCGAAATGCTACATTGTGCAGTTAGCTTAAGAGCTTAGCATTTCAGCTGTGATGTATTATTGCTACAATATGATTTATAGATTAGAAAATTCCCTTTGTAGCATCAGGTGCTAACTTCATCCATTAGCATGTGGGCTCTGATTGCTAACTATACTACTGGAACATATTTATAAAGGTCTTGTTTGTTCATGTTTAGTGTTTGTAGCGGAGCCGGAACTGTGGTGTCGATCAGCACCGCGCAACTTTTCCCCGCTGAACAGACGCTTCCCCACAGGAGGTAAATTAGTGCTGTTTTTTTCTGGGTTACGGAAGCAGCCATGTTGTATAATCACTAATCTGTTCCTACAGCTCCACCTCCTCTTCCTCCGAAGAACATCCCTGCCACTCCACCCAGCTACAGATCCAGCTCTCTGGAATCGTCAGGTAGGAAGGTCTGCGCTGCTGTTTGAGTGGGATTAGTTTTCCAGATGCACAGAAATCACAGCATGAAACCGGAGCATCACACCAACAGAATAAAAGATAAGATGAGATAATACAAATGATTGGCTTTTATTGTAATTCAGACCAGCCGTTTGGTGGTGTTTATTATTACTTCCCCATTTTAGTTTATACCTCCAATGATGCCCCAATTGGCAGTGAGAATCATTAAAGATATTTGCGAAAGAATTATTTGTGGGGACGTGAGATGAGTAATAGAACACATCAAGTTGGTTTTGGGAAATTTTCTCCGTCTGTTTGTTTGTGCACGCATCATGTAAAAACTACTGAAGGGATTTTAATGGGGTTTTCACAGTTGTGTTTGGCCGAGCTTGAGGTAACATATAAATAGAAAAAGCCCTTATATACCCCTTATAACCCTTATTAGTTCATCTCAAAATTCAACAGATGGCGCTATGCATTTTTTAAAAATGCGCTTATGAGTGAACAATTAAATTCCACAGCAAGTTTGAAAGTATATCACATACACAGCAAGTATGAAGTAAGAAAGGTGATTCTGGACTTAGCGGGGCTCATTTTCAAATCTTACATCGAGCAGCTCATAGGATATTCACATGCATGTTCTTCAAGGTTCAATTGTCTTCTGAGATATTTATGTGTTCATGTGCTTCATAGTCATTTTTCCTACTGATATTTTGGATCAGAATAGTTTGTGAGATTTTTAGATGTTTTATGTTGAAAATAAGGACAGAAGGCCCCAGCGAGAATTGAACTCGCGACCCCTGGTTTACAAGACCAGTGCTCTAACCACTGAGCTATGAGGCCCTGCTGTAATTATCCTTCTTAGAGCGCTTGTTATGTGAATCATTTGGTCCACACCCAAGAAAGTAAACTTCATTATGTTCCTCCAGTGTGTGTGTGTGTGTGTGTGTGTGAGGGTGTGTCATTTTTCTACAGTGTAGGCAAGGCTCCATGTCTCAGTGGTTAGAGCATGGTTACAGGTTGTGAGTTCAGCATTTAGACAGAGTTTTGAGATTACACACTTAAGAGAACTGATTCTCATGGGTTCTGAACTTGGACCAGTAGAGGTTCACATGTTTCAAGTTCTCCACTTCTTAGTGCCCTGAAACTGACTGGTGTTCCTTCTGAAGTGAAATCCCCAGCCTTTCAAAATGAATGTTGAATAGAAAGTGAATGTAAGCCCCATTAACGCCTACATTCTCTTGATCTGTGCTCCACACACAAGCAGCAAAGTGTGTGTTTGAGGGCTTAGAAATGTTTTATTTTTCTAGTGATTTTAGTTCCCAGTGCTTTAAAATATTGGAACTTGAGTTGGTCCTCAAACAAGGTGAGAAGGAGCCGGTTCCATGGATTGGTAACATAAAATGTGTAAAAAATAATAATAAAAAAAACTGTACACACTTCTGTACAGGTGTCATAAATGGGAAATCTAGCTATGGAGATCAAAATCTATTTTTGTACCAGGCTGTAAACATGTTTATTTCTGTTACAAAGTTGCCGATTTTAATGCTCTGAGAATTGGCCTACATTTCGAACAAGTGTCCTAGTGGTCATTCGAGGAACTGCATGCTTTAGCACTTCCAACTCATTTTTCAGAACTGGAGGTTGAACCTTGATTGGTACAAGTAATAATGAGTAAAGCCTCTAATATCAATTACACTCACACTGTCTGGTTTACACGGCATGGTGCGAGCACTGTGTGCCTGAAGAAGTCTTTCTTAAACATAACATTCTTAATCTTAATCAGGTCATGCTTTATACCTCCATGGGTAGAGCACCGGTTATGGAAGTATAACAGTGACAAAATTCCTCAAAGCAAAATAGTATGGTAAATTACATGAACTGAACAAAAAACGGTTGAAATCTTTTTTTTTTCCATACCGCAGTTTGAGCTTAATGGGAAAAAATCGATTGTATCAAGTGCTATCTTGAACACCATTTTAGTAAGGTAAATATTTTTGCATTTGCTTTTTAAATGCTTGTATTACATTTTCATTTGAAATACACAACCACAATAATTTGCAGTGCTGAAAATGTAAAACATTATAAATGCTGTAAGGATTTTTATCCATAGAGATCAAAATGCAATACAGAAATTCTAACACTTTTACTTCAACAAGTTTTCGTTCAAATCATGTAATTCAACATAGTATTTCGCATTGAGGAGTTTTGGCACTGATATACTTCTGTAAGGCAGCATGGAGGCTTAATGCTGAGCACTGTTGCCTTGCACCTCCAGGGTCTGGGTTTGATTCCCACCTCCCAATCTCGGTGTCTGTGTGAATGGAGTTTGCATGTTCTCTCCATGCTTGGATGTAAAAATGGGAATAAATTCAATGGTCACCATTCTCTTCTGTGGTTCCTAGATGGATGGATAGATAATTCCATAACTGGTCTTATAAACCAGTATGTGGGAGTCAAGTGCTTTCTTTCTTAGTCTAAAAAGTTATCTCATAATCTCAGATTCTAATCTGAAATCAATTTGATTAGTGTTTAGCGCTGTAGATAATTTACTATGAGCCCTCAGTAGTAAATGTAAAGCCTTTGATAATAATGGTTTGCTTCACAGACTCCACACTGTTCTAAAAAATGTGGCCCAACATTTTCAAATTACAAACTTCACAACCTGAGATTGTCATTGTAATTTTTTCTAAGCTTTAAAACAAGTCCACAGTTAGAATTGAACTCACAACCACTGGTTTATAAGACCAGCACTCTAACCACTGAGCTATGGAGTATGTGTGTGTGTATGAATATCTTCATTCACACCCTCGAGTAACAGAGTGGTGATATGTTTGCATTCCATTGTTTTTACTAATTAACATAAGAAAAGGCACACATTGGAATAACGTGAAAGTTTCTGCAAGATTCAGAGGTCATGTTTTTAGTAATTATTCAGACACAGAACTCGTCTCACTGATCTAAGTTTCTGTTCTGGTTTGATTGGGTTAAAAGTGCTTAAAATTATTAAGTGTATAGTGTAGGAGAGTGTGTAATGCCTAGAAGGTAAGGTTAGGTCTTTTTCTTACTGGCCTCTCAGTCACACCAGATTTTTAGGCAGACACTGATCACCTAGCATCGGGTTGATACATCGACTGTAGCAGTTTATTTAGAGATTTGAGGTAGGAGAGCACCAGTCTTTGGATAAACACAACCAGTCTTAGTCAATATCCTAATCCTTGTTTCACATGTCTATAAAAATCACATCGTCTCACCCTAAGTCTGGAATGGTGAAGCAACATCAACGATGTTAAAGCACCTCATTCTGTACAAATTCACCTTCTTTCCAGTCCTAATATTGGTGATTTCTGTTTAACTAAAAACTTTTTTTTTTTGGGCAGGTTACTACAGTGTTGTTCCAAGTGTAAGAGGAGAAGGATCGTCTTCTATCTTTCGGGACGTTCTGCTATCAGACCCTACAGGCGGACCTGCTCTTCCTGACATGGACAGTGTATTTGCCCTATCAGAGACCCCAAAATCTGAATCAGAGGTGTTGCAGTCCAACTGGGTCAGTTTCACCGACAGGGCAACCTCCAGGCCTCCACCCCCTAATGAGCCAGCTCCTTCCCCACCTCTCTCATCCTCTTCTGAGGACACACCCCCAACTTCACCTCCTGCTTCATCTCCTCCTCCTCCTCTCCACCCTATCCCCCCACCTGAATCACCACCTCCCCCACCCCCGGATTCACCCTCAGACTCTCTATCCCCTGATAATCAGCCCCAACCTTCCAGACTCCACCTCCAAGAGTCCTGCTTTTCCATGGCCACTCCTCCCACCCTACCCAGCCCTGGCATGCCCCCTTTACCCGCTGTCCCACCTCCTCTGGGGCCACGGGATGAAGCCAGAAGAACACCAGACTCTTTTGGAATAAGGGAGGAAATGCTTTTACTTTCCACCTCACCCAGAGACACTGGGATGGGGGGTTTGCGCGGCACACCACCTCCCCTGCCCCCTCTCACCTACAGGAGTGTGGTTGTCTCACCAGGACCGGGCAGCCGTGAGTGTTCCATAATTCTTATAGTTTTTTTTAAGTTTTTTTAATACTTGTGTACTGCTTGGGTATGTTGGAGTCTTCCCCTTGGCCCAACAGTGTAAACGTATCATTGAAAGGTACATCAGTGGAGCAATAAGTTAATTTTCTTCTAACTAAAAGGTGCATAAGATGTCTCTTTGAGGCTAACACTCAACTGACAAATCTTTGTATCCTAAAAACCAACACATTAAGACATTGGTATCACAACGAAATGAAGAATCAAAATATTCAGGTACATAGGGAAAGGTGCATAAATATATTGCTTACAAACATAACCAGTGTCAAGATCTTATTATATCTTTAGTGATCATGACCAAGCGTGAAGCTTTCAGGGAGCATTCTTTAATTTCTTTAGGGCCTTCGTCACCTGCACGTCCTGGCACTCCGTTATCAGCAAGTAGCCCAATACCACCTCTCCCACCCCGGCCATCTTCACGGCCCAAACTTCCCCCTGGCAAACCAAATGTGGCAGACTTGGTATGATATACTTCTCTGTTCTCATACCACAATTATACACATTTGAAATACTTGGATTTTAACAAAACCATCATTGTTTTTTTTCCTGAAAATGGTCTTTTCTTGTGTACTGTTGGCTCCCAGGCTTGGACTTTCAACGCTCCTGTTCATTCATGGAGTCCTCCACCCTTTGCTCCCCTGGCCCGAGCAGAAAGCAGCTCCTCAATTTCTTCCATCACTTCCCTTAGTGCTGCCTCCACACCCACACTTGGCAGAGAGTTTAACCTCTCTGTCTCAGGTGAGTTGCTAAAAATCTAGCACAGGAGACTTTGGGACTCAAGGATGCCTGAAGATGCTTGTGAGATTAATCTCAAAAGCTCTTCAAGATTAAAAACAAAACATGATTTACAACTACCAGACTATCTACGGGAAGTTCTTTCCTCCACCTAGGTGCCAGAACTGAGAAGAGTGTTAATGCAGAACATCATTGTACCCTGAGAGATGGTGTGACCAGTTGAGCAGTGCCAAAGGGTGGGAGAGAGTATAGGGCAACTATCAGTGTTTTAAACCTATGTGGGCATTGAGCCAGTGGGTGGAGTGGAACGGTGGCATGGTACTGGAGAACTTATAAAGGTTAGAAACAAGTCATGAAGCTGCATTCTGTTGTAGAGGTCAGTTGTAGAGGTCAAATAGGAAGAGCGTATAGTGGTAGACCTGCCAGGAGCACGGTGCAGTAATCAAGTCTGCACTTGAAATATGAAGGGACTAAATAAGCACCTGAGTGGCCTATGTGGAGAGAAATGGACAAAATAATCTTTTTATTAGATTATTATGCTCCAAATAATCTTAATTTATGTCTAATTTCCCTACTCATTTGAGTTAGAGTATATTCTAGTTTATCTTCTTTGTTTCAGTCTGTTCGAGAGGTCCAAGTCCCCTCACCATGGGCCCACAGGACACCCTACCGGTGGCAGCAGCCTTCACAGAGACCATCAGCGCCTACTTCAAAGGAGCCGACCCCAGCAAGTAGGAACTACGCCGAACAAGTCCAGCCACACCATGAATGCGCCTCGGTCATGCATTTTTGACTTGTTAATTTTCCACCATCCCTTACTCTGTGTCTCTGCAGGTGTGTGGTGAAGATAACCGGCGAGATGGTTCTGTCCTTCCCGGCAGGCATCACAAGGCATTTCTCGAATCAGCCGAGTCCTCCGGTGTTGACCTTCACCATCAGTCATTACAGCCGACTGGAGCAGGTCCTCCCCAACCCTCAGCTGCTCTGCTGGTAAAATCCATGTGTAGAATGTCAGCAGTTACCGAAATTGACATGAGTGAATAAATTATATATGGGCGACATAGGGGGTCTGATTGTGTGAACTAAGTTGCACTGTTACCTCATATACATAAACCAAATGTCCTGTAATTTAGGCCACGTTAAAGGACTTGGCTATTTTCATTTTGCTGATTAAATATTTGATTATAATAACATGATGTCTGCACTTATGTGCAGTGACCCGATGCCTGCCGTCTCTGACTGTAAAGAGTTTCGAGTGAACATGCCCAACCTGATGGCTCATCTCAAGAAGGTAGCGGACCAGCGGCCTCAGGCTACGTACTATAATGTGGACATGCTGAAGTACCAGGTCAGCCGAGAACTTTACGAAGCTTTATTTCATCAGCTATAGACAAATATATTTCCTTAAACAATGAAAAAACACAATAATTACTACATTATTTAAATTCTCCATTTTGATTGACCAGAAAGTGTTAATTCTTAGAACGGGAATTAAACTGTTTTACTGTCTCTGAGACTAGATGTAAGCATAGATAAATAAAAATATATTATGTGTTGAGTTGTTGTCAAATTGCCAGAATATTATGCTTGGGGAAGTGCTATTATAGAAAATTTATCATTGTCAGTTTGGTACCAGTAACTTTGCTTCATCACCAGTATGATGTGACCTGAGTCAGTATGTGGTGTTTTATTAACATCACCTGATGTTTGCTCTGTATTGTTTTTCTTGCCCAGGTGTTGGCTCGGGGGATCCAGTCGACTCCGTTGAACCTGGCACTGAGCTGGCGCGGTGATGCTAACAGCACCGACCTCAGGATAGATTACAAATACAACGCAGAGGCCATGCACAACCCCACACCCCTCACCAACATCCATTTCCTGGTACCAGTGGATGGCAGTGTTGCCAAACTGCAGGCCATGCTGCCTCCAGCCACATGGTGAGAATGTCTGATTCACACATCACACAGTTCAAATCGCGGAATTGCGCAGCTATACAGTCAGCTGCACGCTTAATGGCTTTGATCTCCATAAGATCATGCGAGCATGGTTAAATTAGTTTGGTTGAACTTAAGATTTTTCTTTCAGGAACCCAGAATCCCAGAAGATCCTATGGAAGATCTCTGAACTCTCGCAGAAATCAGAAAATGGAGGTACAAAAGAGTTTTGATAAATAGCTGCCATTTTTGGTCAACTGGTCATTTGGTGTTACTGTGGTGGTGAGATTCTTTATAGATTATTTATTCTTTGATGTATTTAATTTAATGTAGTATGCATTTATATAGGAACAGGAAAAACAGGAAAAAATAAAGGAGCAAGCTGAAAATTCTCGTGGTGTTCCAAATTGTAAAATTAACTAATGTTTAAACTGATTTATTAGTCCAACCCTCTCTGGCTGGTCAAGCCATTATAACGCTACCAAATGAGTTAAGCCGATCTGATTTGTGTTTGTTCACGTTAGGAGTGGGGGCGCTGTTGTGTCGCTTCCAGCTGACTGATGGTCCGAGTAAACCGTCCCAGCTGGCGGTTCAGTTCACTAGTGAGGGCAGCACGCTGTCTGGCTGCGACTTCCAGCTGCTGGGAAGCGGATACAGACTGTCCCTGGTTAAGAAACGCTTCTCGACAGGTGTGTGAATTTTATAAATTATGTTTAAACATGATGTCACTGAGCAAACATTAACAAAATGAGCTGCTAATATAGAAATGCTAACTTGTAAGAAGGAGCACAAATAAAGCTAATGTTGGAGCTGCTGCTGCAGGAAATACATCAACACCTTCTGACCAATCAGAATCCAGAATTCAACAATTCTCTGTGAATTCTCTGTCTGTGTTTCAGTGTTATTTCATCTATTTTACAGGTAAATATCTGGCAGATAACTGACGTTAGGCGACGGCGGCGGCGGCTCGTGGAACTGACGGACCGATGGCGTTTTCAAACTCACCACTGAAGAGACTTAATATTTTTAACTTTCAAAGGAACCTGGAATTTGAGAAATAATGGCACTCCGGCATAGAATATTGTGTGTGTGTGTGTGTGTGTGTGTGTGTGAAGGCAATTTCAGGATAAATGCAATACAGCAAAATAATTTTTGCTGGGTTTATGCACGAAGGCAGAGTTTCCTCTCAGAGCTTGATAGTGTGTGTGTGTGTGTGTGTGTGTGTGTGTTTGTGACTTCATATCCCAGGCATGTGCCGATAACCAGGTATTTAAATTATTGCAATATTCACGATTTTAATATTAAACTCAAGATTATTTTTTGTTCAACAGATGAAAGTTTCCAACAAATTTCATAAACATCAAAGACATCAAAGGACTGTCACAAAGACTGAAAAAGTTTACAATTTAAGTTTATTAAGTCTTTTGTAGGATAAGATTTACCTAGTGAATTTTTCCATAAAATTGACCAAATTAAGAGGATGACAGAAATTAACTAGCTAGTTATGTAACACTACAAGTTATACCATATAACTGATATATTATTTTGCTCTTTAGGGCTGATTCAATGCAACTAGCCTGTTTTTGTAAGCTAGTTAGCGTTAGTTGCACTCCCACCACAGATGATGCAATTCAGGATGAAATTCTAGGTGTGAAAAGTGTTTGTATTGAAACATGACATGCACTGTGTTAAACCTGTTAGTTAATGTAATACAGCCTAGCTGGCTATATAGGTATCTTGTTAGCTAACTAGCATTACCTAGCCAGCACGCTATTTCGGCTTGCTCACTCACACAGAGGTTTATTGAGATCTAAAAATATAAACTCAGCACATGCCTGGCGATATCGTGTACTGTTAACCCCAGAGTTTGATTAGCCGACGTAATCGCGGAAACGCTGAGGTGATGTTCGGTTGTGTTTTAAAAGAATTATTTTTTCCCTCCAAATCAATGCAAATAAGATGTGTTTTACTAGATGCTATATAAATCATGATGATACTGGACTTCAAATTTACCTCAGATTTTCTAACCAGTTCTAACCAAATGTTGAATTCAAGAGGAACCTGGGCAGAAAAACAACAACAAAACAAACAGAAACAAAGCTTCGTAGACATCAGATTAGTTTCGTATGAGTTTTGATATTAGCGTCGGTTGTGAGGTGACGTATTTGTCTGTGAGGTTGAAAAAGCGGACATTCGATGACTATTCCATTATTAGATCTCGATAATACTCTGGAATACAATTTTCATGCAACATAGCGATGCCTGAGCGTTTTCTAATCATGTGTCTTGAATCAGAATGCTAATCATGTTGATAATTAAGCGACACAGAATCTGTGTCCAGATTTAATGCAGCATTCCGTAGTATGAACTATTTAACAATTTGATTTTCCACAATGTGGACTTTTTTAATGTTTTTTTTTTCTTTTTTTTCTCTTTTCGTGTAGCAATATTGATGATCATGTATAAATGTAAGATAAGAATTGTTATATGTATGTCTAAATGGATATACAGCTTCTCTGTATTATCATAAGCCAATGTTTAGTCGTTGGAGAAAAAAAAATCATGACATCAAGCACTTTATTTCAACGTTCATTTTTATTTTATGCATTTCTCAACAAAACACACATTATTTATTAAGTGTAAAAATGGCCATTTTATACAGTATATCTGAAAGTCAAAACTGCTGTTTTAGCATGTTCCATATTTGACAAGTTCTAGGCATCTGTTTTAGTTTTATTCTCAATTTGCGATGTGAATCTCAGCTTTTAACCTTCCTTAGTTTCAGAACTAGCCACATTGCCAGCTACGGTATTTTTCCCGAAAAGAAAAATATTTAAATGTAGTCATTATGACGAGATTCAATACATATTTGACAACCTGATGGCCACACCATGAATGATACCTGCTTTGTTCTGGTATGCTAGCTAATAGCCATTTTAGTTTAGCAAAACTATAAACTTACAAACTTAGGACATGTTGATTGCTTGTTTGGTTGCTGATTTAGCCTGAATTTACTCAATTTAATTCTGAGAATTCTGCAAAGGTACCGAAGGAATCACATGAACGAGTACAGACCACGGCTGGAGACCTAACTAGCTAAAATGAACCGTATTGATAAACACAAAATAATTAGGAAACGTCCAAAGATTTCTCTCATAAAAAGTTATGTTTAACATAAAAAAAAATTTTTTTTTTAATCTTATTTGTTTTCTTTAATTATTATTAAAAAACATTTTTTAGGAATCTTCTCTTGAATTATAAAAGTAGGCAAGCTGGTAGCAGCACGCTCGTGACTGGTCACTTCCTAGCTAACACAAAGCGATGCCAAAACACATAAAAATAGTCTTGAATCAGAAGGTTTTATAAAAAATAGAGGGTTTTTTTTTACAGCGTCCACAATAAGATGAAGCTAACAGCATGGAAATGTTTGTGTTAACATTTATTTATTAGCTTATACATGTTACTGTATATATTGGAGAACCAACAAACCGAGTGTTTGAGGTGGTAAAAACCTTTCAGAAAGGGTTTCAATGCTGGTAGGGCAGTGATGGCTCAGATGGTTAACTCTGAAGGTTACTGATCGGAAGGTTGGGGGTTCGAGCCCCAATACAGCTAAATTGCCACTGTCCGTAAGCAAGGCTCTTGAGCCAGTCTGCACAAGGGGTTGTTGTATCCCAGCTTCCTAACTAGGATGTGTGAAAAATAAATAATTATATATATATATGTAATTGTTGTTAGCATCTTAAAGTTTTTTTTTTTTAATGAAGAAAACCTATACGCACTAACAGCTACAACATGTGTTTAACTTTGTACCTGAACATTACCTGAGCTAGCATTGTGGCTAGTTTTCTACTTGAGGAATTTCAAGTGGATTTTTGTTACCTGTTGCAGAAATAATTGTGACACACAGGTCAGAGAAACGTCAACGACTGTTGATTCTTAGGAAGCTAGAATTTATATAAAAAACTAAAATAACCAACCAACCAACCATCCAAACAAACAGGGCTGTCTGTGTTTATCACACTTCAGGATTATTTAAGTGTTATTTAGGTGACATATTGTTGAGTTCATGTTTTAATTGGAAGGTTTATCAGATTTATTAACACATTTTCCAGGATTATAAATGCTAGTTATTTTGATCTGGATGAATCAGGAACACGGCCACCATCAGTTTAACAGATTTTGTTTGCATTAATGTATTATTTGCGTTATTATTTAGACCTTATGTGACCTAGAAAGAGTTTTTTTTTTTTTTTTTTTTTACTTGTGTGTGTGTGTGTGTGTGTGTGTGTGTGTGTGTGTGTACCGTTTCCCCGGTTACAGTTTCACCTCATAGAGAAGTCTACGTGTGAAGTAATATCTGTATTTATCAGTTGCATCTTGTTCATCCCAGATAGAACAGAATATGCAAACGTTAAGTGTGTAGGAAACGGCCTTCACAGGTTCTACCATAACATAAAGATTGAAAACGATAGGTATATTAAAGGTGTAATATAAAGTATTAACAAAAAATAAACAAATTTTAAACACCACTCTGAGGTCTGTGTGTTTGTCAGCTAGCTTGTTAGCTAGTTTAGCGGCTAACATTGGCTCCTGTTGTAATTGCGTGAGTAAAATCAGTTCTGTCTGATGACTGAATATCGTTTCTCCCTGTTCCAGTGTCAAGGACAAAATCTGAAGAGCTAAAAAAAAATTTAAACTGCTTTTATTTAAATTTTACATGAAAAGGATTTCAAGTGTAACTTGGATCGGGCAATTTTCTGTCATGGTGGCGGACATGGCTAATCACCTATTAACATTACATGTAATTTTCACTAAATTTCTTTGTATTACATTTTATTTCTACTTTTCATTTTATTTATTCATTCATTTATTTGTTTGTTTGTCCATATACTGTCAATCAAACATGTCACAGTTTCTTCATATCCCCACTGATCGATAATATCAACTAAATACAGTGGTGTGAAAAACTATTTGCCCCCCTCCTGATTTCTTATTCTTTTGCATGTTTGTGACACAAAATGTTTCTAACACATTTAACTATTAGTCAAAGATAACACAAGCAAACACAAAATGCAGTTTTTAAATGATGGTTTTTATTATTTAGGGAGAAAAAAAATCCAAACCTACATGGCCCTGTGTGAAAAAGTAATTGCCCCCTGAACCTAATA